>UCOK01019952.1:0-29758 GCA_900474325.1 Synergus umbraculus
GAGCAAATTAGTTATACCAATTATACATTCATAATAATAAATATTTTCAGCTAATAAGAGTCAATAAACCTTCGTGTACATGATACGAAGGTTTATTGACTCTTATTAGCTAAAAATATTTATTATGATGAATTTATAATTGGTATAACTAATTTGCTCTTATGGTGAAGTATCACATGCCCTTAAGATTTCTAAAAATTGCGAGGAATTTTATGTAATTTTTCGATATTTCTAATAATTTTAAACTGTTTTAAGAGATTTTTTTGATTTTTAAAATATTTTGAGAAATTTTAAAGGATTTCATGGAATTTGATATGATATCTAATAATTTTAAGGGATTTTAAATGTGAAGGAATTTCAAGAGGTGGCTAAAATTTTTTTTAGAGATTTTCACTAATTTTAACATTAATTTCAAGAGATTAATTATTTTGAAGGTTTTTATGTGCATTTTTAACGAATTTTTACGAAATTCAAGAGATTTTTAGGATATTAAAACGATTTTTTAGAATTTTATGGGATTTTAGGATATTTCGTGAAATTTTAAGGGATTTAAAAATTTTTCTAAGAGTTTTATGAGGTTTTATGGAATTTGAAATATTGTCCTGAAATTTTAAGGAATTTTATGAGATTTCTAATAATTTTAAGTTATTTCGAGAGATTTTTCTGATATTTAAATGATTTTGTGAGATCTTAAACGATTTCATGTAATTTTATGATTTCTATGTAATATTTTTTAAGGGATATAAAAGATATAAAGAGATTTTAAATGTCACCGTAAAATTTCAAGAATTTTTCTGGCAATTTTAAGAGATTTTAAAGTTTATCATGGAATTTCAAAAGGTTTCTAGGAATTTTAAATGTTTTCATGATTTTGAACGTGGATTTCAGATGACTTATTAGTTTGAAAATTTTTCTCGAATTTTTAAGTGTTTCATGGAATTTCAAGATACTTCTAATACTTTTAATAGATTTTAAAAGATATAAAAGGGATTTGAATTATTATTATTGAATTAAAAAGAATCTGAAGAAGTTTCTGAAAATTTTAAGAGATTTTCATGAATTTGATGCATTTTCACAGGTTTTCAAAGGTTTCTTGGAATTTTTAGAGATTTTTACGAAGTTTAACATAGATTTTAAGAGATTAGAGAAATAAAATATAATAAATTATATAATATTGTAAAAGAATGTAAATGGGCGCGCGTTCTTTCTTGTTGTACAGAATCGCTGCTCGGATTTTTCATGACTTAATTTAATAATGTCTATTGAATCAACTAATTGCGTCTGATTTCGCCTCTCACGAAGCGAATTTGAAATGAATGCAGATTCAAAATGTCAATACACGTTTTATAGTATGCAGATTTTTCGCGTGTGATATTAGTCTCTATAAAACCGTATTTCATCCAGCTAAACGTATTTGGAGGACTCGAGGGGCTCACTTTTACTCTCTACTGAATGATATACCGTGGTTTGCCAAAGCAGAGCAGTCATGTATCTTCATGCAACCTTGTCGGAACGAGACGCCTGCATTATACACTGTTGTTTATGTTCTAAACATTCATGTTTCACTCCCGCTGCTTTGCATATGACTTTTTTTCCCGGAAATTCTAGCGCAGGTTGCTTGCAGGACAGTATCCAAACCATACGGGGCGAGTATTCGAAACACGTGCACCAAATTTCAAGAACTGTGCTGAGAAAACCTCCAGATTTAGGCACGTAGGTGATACGTGTGAAAAGCGACAAACATGACTGACCAAATGGCTCATTATCTTGATGGTTCAGCTACAAATGGAACGTTTGCACAAATAGTTGAAAACGTTTGCCGTTTCACTCATTATAAGAATCTTCGTCTATATAAACATTAGAATATTCAGTTTAGATAATATTCATACATTCACAACTAAAGTTGTGCTCCAAGGATTCTGAGCCGTGTTCAATGTTTCCGTGAAAAACCAGAAGAAAAGTCTTGTGGTGAAAAGTTCGACCCAAACTTAGTTGCAGTATATATGGTTTATATAACACGATAATATTAATGCTCCAAACCAGTTTATAAACTTCTAGCAAATACAATATTCCTATTCCTGAAGTAGCACTATAGTTGAAGTAACACTTGCTACTTGAAATTCGTAGGAATGTGGTTCATGAAAAATTATTATTTCTCACAAACTTTAATCCATATATATATATATATATATAAGTGATTAAATAAGAAATTTAAAAGAAGGATTAATTCCGCGTTATTCCGACGTGCTTAAAATTCTATAAAATCATCTAAAATATCGCAAAATTTTATAGAGATATTTCGTTAAAGAATCTACCTTTTTTGGAGAGAAATTTCAAAAGATATCTAGGGAGTTTAGTGGATTTTGACAATTGTCAAGTGATTTTTACGAATTTTAACGGAATTCATAATATTTTAAGAGATTTTTTAAAGAGAATTTTAAGGGATTTGATATATATTTTTTTAATTTTGAGGAAGATGAAGAGGTGTTTAAGAACTTTAAGAGATTTTAACGAATTTTAAGCGAATTTCTAATATTTTCGTGAAATTTCGAGGATTATTATGCGAATTCAAAAGATTTTTTAAAGAGTTTGTGGAATTTTTTGAAGATTAAAATTATTAGAAATGTCACGAAATTCCATGAAATCCTTAAAATTCTATAAAATCATCTAAAATATCAGAAAATTTCACAAAATTCTTTAAAATTCCATAACATATTTTTAAAATGATTAAAATCTCTTGCCTTCCTTAAAATTCTCTAAAAAACTTTTTGAAATCTCTTAAAATTCCTTAAAATTTCTTAAAACTCCCAAAAACCTCTTGAAATCCCTTAAAATTCCACAAAAACCATTAAAATTATAAATCTCTAAAAATCCATTTTAAAAAACACTTGAAATTTCTTAACATTTAGAATCTTATAAAATCCTTAGAAATTTTATCAAATTCTATGAAATCCTAAAAAATTCTACAAAATCTTTTCATAATAAGAACAATCGCATAAAATCCCATTACATTTTACTACAACCTTCAAAATCCTTTTAAATTCTACAAATTATTCTATTAAAAATCATATATGTATAGATATTATTTTGAAATCCCTCAATAAAATTACCTTAAAATTCTCAGAAACTTAATGAAATTTAAAGTCTCTTTACGTCTTTTAAAATACATTTAAATAATTAAAAATCTCATAAAATTGTACATAATTCTTAAAAATTTCATACAATATTTTTAAAACTAGTATAATCTCTTGACTTCTTTTAAAATTCTTAGACAGTTTATTACGAAATTTAAAATTCCTTAAAGTTCCTTAAAATTCTCTGAAACCTTTTGAAATCTCTTAAAACAAATTTCAAATCATTTAAAATTTCACGAAAACCTTCGAAATCGCTTAAAATTCGTTGGAATCTCTTAAAGTTCTTAGAAACCTCTTAAAATCCCTTAAAGTTCCTTAGCTTTAAAAATTCTCTTAAAATTTCATGAATTCCATTAAAATTCTACGAATTCTTTTAAAAATTCTAAAAATCTTTAGAACTTCGTAAAAATCACTTGAAAATTGTCAAAATCCATTAAAATTCCTAGAAACCTTTTGAAAAAGATTTAAAAATCTTCAAAAAATTAAGAAATTCCGAGAAATTTTATGAAAACATTTAAAATTCCTTAAAAATTTTCATAAATTCCGCGAAATATTCTAAAATACCTTCAAATTCTATAGGAATTCTTTTACAAATCCTAAAAATCACTTGAAAATTGTCAAAATCCATTAAAATTCCTATAAAATTTTTGAAAAAGATTTTCAAATCTTCAAAAAATTAAAAAATTAAAAACTTTCCAGGAATTTTATGAAAACATTTTAATTCCACGTTAATAATGTTAAGCTACAATTTAGTAACACATTCAACATAAGACAATTGCATGGAAATGAAACAAAATGGATGATCTCAATTTTGTCGCAGGCATTGTCAAGTTTTAAAGTCAAAGATAGCGATCAAAAGTTTAACGTCAACTTGTTTCAATAGTAAACTTCCAACGATGGAAGCTGTCGTGTGCTATACGGCAAAGTTTCGCTGTAGAAAACCTGTACCAGGCGCGGCGCGTATTGTTTTCTTCGAATTATGATAATACTTCATTGCGTAGATGTTTACAAACCACTTAAACTTGAACAAGTAAATTAGAAGATTCCATTTACTCTTGATACTTAAAAAAAAGTATTGCAATTTCGAGAAGCATCAGTAAAAAGATTTTTCCGTGATACATTTGTTTTCATCCAGTAGTTTTGGAGAAAAACAAATGGTTGCATTGGACACATTCAATTCATTTCCATTGCTTTCAGACTCGTTCATTTGTCACAGTGTCCATCACAATTTCTATATTTAATAACGAGAAATTGATCTTCCGATGCGATATAGATAACTATATAAAATATTATGTTAGTCCATTTCAAATGTTGGATGTTGACATTTGAAAGATTTACATTCTATAAAATGGACATTAATAAATAGTATCTGAGTCACTCAGGAGAATAATCAGGTCACGTACTCTTCATAAATCCAAAAAATGTTATTTTTATATCTAATAAAGTTACGTAAGATATATATGTATATATATATAGAAATGTTGAGTTGGGAAAAAGTTGTTAAATAAGTACCTCAACTCAATGCATAACATAAATAATAATAAACTACGGTTTTTCTAACGGTGAAGTTTTTCAGGAAAAAAAAAAGCAAGTTTTTCATTCTGTGGAAAAATCTGAGACAAAGTTATAAAATAAATTATGAGCTCAGAGCCAGACACCAAGTGGTACGCGCTATACATTTAAGTATGTATTCGATGAATGGTTCTGCACGAAAATGTTTTATTGCGCGGTCACAGGTATCACGAGCACTAAAATTCAAATGCATAGCACGCGCGTCATGAAAATTAAGCATTGACGTATAGAATTTGCAGCAGGTGCATTGTACCAGCGACTCATTGATTAATAATATGAGTACATTCTAGACTTATGGAAACCTGCAAAAAAAATTTCACCCTCTTTACGCGGCAACATAAAAATAACATAACAGTCCTGAAATTTTTTACAATTCCCAGAATAAATAATGGCATGAAGTTTCTAAAAGCTTTCTGCATATACTACCAAATGTTATACATGTTTATAAAATAAATTTCTATTTATACCCATGATGAATGATAGCATTAGTTACACATACGTCATGAAATAACGATTTGGTACACATTAGTAGCTTCACCTCAGCTACAGTAATGACACATGATTTATGTGCGTTGTTTCATGATTATAATCAGCTTTCTATCCATTTATTTTGAACCCTTGTTAATTTCCATAAATCATGGAAAAAGACGAATTTGATAGGTATTTTATCAATTCTGATCGACTGTAGAATGTTATGCTAAAGTGCACGCCTTTATCAATCATTTATGCTTATGATATTTTTTAATAATTACTAGCAGACCAACAGGCGCGCTACACGCACGATTATTTATTTTACTTCTTACAACTTCAATTCATTCAAAAATTAATGAAATTTCGCGGATTAAAATTTAGAGAGTACATTTGAAATGATAATTTATGCAAGATTTTATAGAGATATTTCGTTAAAGAATCTACCTTTCTTGGAGAGAAATTTCAAAAGATTTCTAGGGATTTTAGTGGATTTTGACAATTGTCAAGTGATTTTTACGAATTTTAACGGAATTCATAATATTTTAAGAGATTTTTTAAAGAGAATTTTCAGGGATTTGATATATTTTTTTTAATTTTGAGGAAGATGAAGAGGTTTTTAAGAACTTTAAGAGATTTCAACGAATTTTAAGCGAATTTCTAATATTTTTATAAAATTTCGAGGAATATTAAGCGAGTTCAAAAGATTTTTATGATTCTTTAAAGATTTTGTGGAATTTTTTGAAGATTTATAAAAATTTTTTTAGATTTTTACAAATTTTAACGAATTTCAAGAGGTTTTTAAGAATTTAAAGTGATTTCAACAAATTTTGAAGGATTTCTCAGTTTCTAAGCTTTTAAGGGATTTAACATGTTTTCGTGGAATTTAAGGAAATTTTGACAATTTTTAAGTGGTTTTCAACGAATTCAAGAGATTTTTACGATTTATAAGAGATTTTGTGAAAAGTTTAAGTATTGCATGGAAATTGATGAGATTTTTAATAATTTTAATGAATTTTAAAGGATATATAGGAATTATTATCGTAGAATTCAAAGAATTACAAGAATTTTCTGGGAATTTTAAAAGTTTTTCGCGAATTTTAAGAGATTTTAAGGGATTTTGGATCTTGTTGTGAAGTTTCAAGGAATTTAAAGAGATTTCAAAAGGTTTCAGAGAATTAAAAGAATTTTACATGTCATAAAATTCCAGAAATTTTAAAGTAATTCAAGAGATTTTATGAAATTACTAATAATTTGAAGGGATTTTTTAGTTATTAAAAGATTTCACAGAATTTTAAGGATTTCATGGAATTTAACGATATTTCTAATAATTTTAATATTATAGATTTGAAAAGACGTAAAGAGACTTTAAACGTTATCGAGAATTTAAAGAATTTCAAGAAGTTTCTGGGAAATTTTAGAGTTTTTCACGAATTTTAAAAGATTTCAAGAGCCACTTATCTCATTTTGAGGCCAAAATTTAACTGTGAGATTTTTATAAGTTTTAAAATATTTTATGAGGTTTAAAGGATTTTAAAGTTTGTTAGGTAATTTTATTGAGGGATTTCAAAACAATTTCTATACATATATGATTTTTAAAAGATTTTCGTAGAATTTTTAAGGATTTCATGAAATTTTATAAAACCAAGGATTTTCAGAGATTTTAAATGTTAAGGAATTCCAAGAGGTTTTTAGGAATTTTCTGTTAAGAGATTCTTTCGAATTTTAACTTGGATTTCAAGAAATTTATGATTTTAATGGTTTTTGTTGATTTTTAAGGGATTTCGAGAGGTTTCTGGGAGTTTTAAGAAATCTTAACGAATTTTAAGGGATAACAAAGATTTTCGTGAAAGTTTTCTGCGTCTTTAGTTTTTTTTTCTTCTTTCAAAAGCCAATCAGGTTTGCAATAATGTGTGCGAGATTTTCGAGATATTTCGTGATACCTCTTTTTTAAGATAGAAAAATCTCAAAAAATTCTGAGAAACTGATTTGGTTGAAGTTTCCAACGTCTATAGATTTTATTTTTCGATTTATTGAAATGAAAATATCAAAAACAAAAATTTGTCAGTTTCCAGAACTTAAAATTTGTAATTATTTAATAGCAGAAATTTATCTGGCGTTGTCCGAGAGTTTAAAAGATTTCATAGAATTTCAAGGGATTTCGAGAGATTTCATATAAGATTTCAGAAATTATAAAAGGATTTTAAGAGATTTATAATGATTTTAAGGAATTTCAAGGATTAAAACGAGTAAAGGATTCTAAAAAGGACCTAATAATTTCAAGCACCTAAAAATGTTGACCTAATAATTATTGAATAGTTACAGCGTCGGAATCAGCGTTAAAATAATAATGTGCTTTTTCTCTCTTGAAATATCGCAATGTGGTAGAATCGGTATAAATACCCTACATCAATAATAGAGTATTTTTCTACGAGTGTGGATGATATGTACGAAACCCTTTTGCGGAAGCTTAACTGCCGATCTAGAATACCGTCCGTTCCAGTCCTGGCAAATTTGCTCTAGTGGCCATTTGTTTTCTCCCATTTTTTACTCTACAGTCACACACCGTCACCAGTTGTATATTTCAGCTACGACTTTTACGCGCTCAGCTATTGTAACGTGTCATGGACGATACCAGAGTGCGCTTTATAAACTCTGAAACGGGCAAGAAAATATCTTCCACTTGGTTTTATGCTATTTAAAGCTTGAAACTAATGGAATCGACAGACTGTGACAGAAGAGAACAAAGGTAAACACTAAACGATGATAAGTTTTGCAGGCTGTCGAGTTTAACGATATCCTAGTTTTTTATTACATAAATGATGAGAAAATTCACCAGAAAAGCTGTAAAAAGATTTAATTTGATCATTTTTTTGTGTATTTTAATGATTGATCCATCATTAAAATACACAGAAAACTAGTTTTAACATTTAAAATCTCTTAAAATCTTTAGAAATCTTATCAAATTCCACGAAATTCCTAGAAATTTTGTAAAATCTTTTAAAAATTAGAGAAATCAATAAAATTATCTGACAACTTTAAAATCCTTTAAACCCTATAAAATATTCTAAAAATCGTAGAACTCTCTTGAAATCTTTCAAATTCGTGAAAACTTTTTAAAATTCTTAGAAACTGCTTGAAATTCCTTAAATTATACGATAATATTTAAAGTCCCTAGACGTCCTTTAAAATATATTAAAATTATTAGAAATGTCACGAAATTTCATGAAATCCTTAAAATTTTATAAAATCATCTAAAATATCCGAAAAATTCACAAAATTCTTTAAAATTCCATAACATATTTTTAAAATGATTAAAATCTCTTGAATTCCTTAAAATTCTCGAAAAAACTTTTTGAAATCTCTTAAAATTCCTTAAAATTTCTTAAAACTCCCAAAAACCTCTTGAAATCCCTTAAAATTCCACAAAAACCATTAAAATTATAAATCTCTAAAAATCCATTTTAAAAAACACTTGAAATTTCTTAACATTTAGAATCTTATAAAATTCTTAGAAATTTTATCAAATTCTATGAAATCCTAAAAAATTCTACAAAATCTTTTAATAATTAGAACAATCGCATAAAATCCCATTAAATTTTACTACAACCTTCAAAATCCATTCAAATTCTACAAACTATTCTATTAAAAATCATATATGTATAGATATTATTTTGAAATCTCTCAATAAAATTAGCTTTAAAAATTCTCTTGAAATTTCATGAATTCCATTAAAATTCCGCGAAATATCTTGAAATACATTAAAATTCTACGAATTCTTTTA
This sequence comes from Synergus umbraculus, assembly GCA_900474325.1. NCBI lineage: Eukaryota > Metazoa > Arthropoda > Insecta > Hymenoptera > Cynipidae > Synergus > Synergus umbraculus. The sequence goes on from UCOK01019952.1 coordinate 8,959, forward strand.
AAAATTCTAAAAATCACATGAAAATTGTCAAAATCCATTAAAATTCTTAGAAACCTTTTGAAAAAGGTTTAAAATCTTCAAAAAATTAAAAAATTCCTAGAAATTTTATGAAAACATTAAAAAAAATTTCTAGCTTTAAAAAGTCTCTTAAAATTTCCTAGCTTGACAAAGTCTCTTAAAATTTCATAAATTCCGCGAAATATCCTAAAATACCTTAAAATTCTATAGGAATTCTTTTACAAATCCTAAAAATCACTTGAAAATTGTCAAAATCCATTAAAATTCCTAGAAACCTTTTGAAAAAGGTTTAAAAATCTTCAAAAAATTAAAAGATTCCTAGAAATTTTATGAAAACATTTTAAATCCCTTAAAAAATTTCCTAGCTTTAAAAAGTCTCTTAAAATTTCATAAATTCCGCGACATATCCTAAAATACTTTAAAATTCTATACGAATTCTTTTAAGAATCCTAAGAATCTTTAGGACTTCGTAAAAATCACTTGAAAATTGTTAAAATCCATTAAAATTCCTAAAAACTTTTTGAAAAAGGTTTAAAAATTTTCAAAAAACTAAAAAATTCCTAGAAATTTTATGAAAACATTTAAAATTCGTGAAAACTTCTTAAAATTCCCTGAAACTTCTTAAAATTCCTTTTTAATTCTACGACAACATTTAAAGTCCTTTTACATCCATTAAAATCCATCAAAATTATTAGAAATCTCATTACATTCCATCAAATCCTTAAAATTCTACAAAAATCTTCTAAATTTCCCTTCAAATCATTATAGAAATCTCGTAAAATTTCACAAAATTATTAATAATCCCATAAAATAATCGTGATGCGCGTGTTGGTCTGCTAGTAATGTAAAATTATATTACCCATAGTACTATTACAAGATTCTTGAGGCCATCATTTACATCGTGTTTGACATACCTGCAACACAAGAAAAAAGTACAATTAATTAAGAGTATTAAATGAATTTAATCAAGCGGAATAAACCCGTATTAAATTTCATTTTCGTCATGTAAATATAGTATAAAAAAATAATCGAGTGAGTCTGATGCATATCTCCAGGGACAAAACATGTGCAATTCGAGACAGGTTTCATTGCACAAAACCTCGTCAACATCAGTGAATAGTCTTTCCTGACATTGTCTGCCAAGCTTCTTTCATTTCTTTTAACTCGAGAGCAATATTTACACGATTTCAGCACTAAAGCGGGCAAGCATCAAGTTGCTGCCGTTGTACTCGACGGATGCCATGAACCTTACGAGAAACGTGGGTTTCCATGAGAGACTTTACTTAGGAATTTAATCAGAACTTTCGATGACCGACTCGATAAAACAAGGAAAGAAGAATTTAATTAAGTCTTGCATCATGAACCGTGTATTGACTTATGTTAGAAGATTCTACTTTTTATTGCAGGAATTTATGTCGAGATTTCCTTCATTATCACATACCGAATGGATGATTATACTCTAGTGCGTTTACTATAAAATATAGTAAAAATTTAATAATTCAATTAGTATACTAATTAATTATGTTATAACTAACATAATAGCAATTAATATTAATATTAATTGTTGTTACTAATATAATATTAATTGATCTTACTAACATTTCAGAGTTCAAAACAGTTTCAAGGGATTTTTTTAAGAATTGGAATACTTTTAACGATTTCAAACAATTAGAATGATTTTAAAGGATTTAAAGTGATTTTCGAGAATTTAAAGGAATTTTAAAGAGACTTTAAAGGATAGCAAAAGATTTTTAAGTATTTATAAAGATTTTCAAGAGATTCAACAAGATTTCAAGAATTATTAAAGGATTTTAAGAGATTTACATCAAAAGGATTTTCCAGTTTTCTACAGCTGATGTATAATAATATTTTAACACATTTCAAACGATTTTAATGAATTTCAAGAGGTTTCAAAAGAATTCAAAAGAGTTTAAAGATTTTTAAATGAAATCCCTTCACATTACTTTAAATTCTTTAAAATCTTCTGTAAATGTCTTTAAATCGTTTCAAATGTATTAAAATCCCTTAGAGTTCATTAAAATCTTTTGAAATGTTGTGAAATCTCTGAAAAAAACCTTTTGATAACCATTTCCAATAACTCTTTTAAAAATCCTTTTATCTGAGATTTTCTGAGATTTTAAGAGATTTCAAATGACTTTAAGGAATTTCACAGATTTCGTTAAGGAATTAAAGTGATTTTAGGGAATTTAATGATATTTTAAAGTTTTTCATTTGATTTTAAGGAACTTCAAAGGATTTTTCATTATTTTAAGAATTGGAATACTTTTAACGATTTCAAGACAATTAGAATGATTTTAAAGGATTTAAAGTGATTTTCGGGAATTTAAAGGAATTTTAAAGAGACTTCACGGAAAAAATAACTGATTCAAAAAATGGAAAAATTTTGCGAAATTTTAATAAACAGATTTTTAAGTTATAGTAAAAATTTCCAAGAGATTCAACAAGATTTCAAGAATTATTAAAGGATTTTAAGAGATTTACATCAAAAGGATTTTCCAGTTTTCTACACCTGATGTATAAAAATATTTCAACACATTTCAGACGATTTTAATGAATTTCAAGAGGTTTCAAAAGAATTCAAAAGAGTTTAAAGATTTTCAAATGAAATCCCTTAAAATTACTTGAAATTCTTTAAAATCTTCTGTAAATGTCTTTAAATCGTTTCAAATATATTAAAATCACTTAGAGGTCATTAAAATCTCTTGTAATGTCTTTAAATTTCTTCCAATTCTGAAAATTCGTTAAAATCAGTTAAAATGTTGTGAAATCCTGTAAAATCTCTAAAAACACAACCTTTTGGTAACCATTTCCAATAACTCTTTTAAAAATCCCTTTATATCCCTAAAATCAATAAAAATATCTTCTAGAAACCCTTAAAATGTCTTATACCATAAAAACACTATAAATCTCTGAAAATCCTTTTATAATTTTTGAAATCTTATGAAATATCTTAAAATCCCGGCTAACGCTGCGTAAATTTCTGCAAGTAAGTAAATAAAAATAAAATGGTTTTGAGAAATTGTTTTAATATTCTCAGTCGGATACATAAATGTAAAAAAAAATAAAAATAAAAAAAAATTTTCATCAGCCTAGACGTCTGAAACTTCAATCCAATCATAAAATTATTAAATATCAAATTGGAATTATGTATCTTTTTTTATTTATTTTAATAAAAATATCTAGAACAAAGATTGCAGAAATTATAATAGGATTTTAATAAGAGATTTATAGTGATTTAAACGAATTTTAAGGATTAAAAAGACTGAAGGATTCTAAAAAGAGTGGAAAATAGTACACAGAAAAAAAAGTCTTAAATCAAGCCCGAAAGTCTAGTTTTTGTTACAATTTAAGTCAGGTTTTGGGCTTAAAACTAAATTTAAGCCCAAAAACTGACTGACTTTTTTTCTGTGTAATCAGAAGGTTTTTTCAGATATTTTATAAATAAAAATTATGAAACGATTTTAAGGAATTTCAAGAAACTTCTTCAATGTGTCTGACTATAGCCATTCGCATCTACTTAATTCGTTCAAAAAATGCATGTATCTTATTTTTGTGAATATTATTAATTGTCTAGGCAATTTTGCCGCCATTTCCATTTGTTTTTCCTGTGGTTTGAAAAGGTGTTTAAGAATAAGAGAAACCGCAAGTGTAAATTTATGGAAGTCATATCCCAAAGGAGAAAAGTAAATCGAGGAAGGGAATGAGGTGGGGTAGGTGGTATAGTGTGACTATCCGGTTTTTAATAATGTGAGATATGACTGAGACTGCATGGTGTACGTAACACTTGAAGAGTCTGTGATATGAGACTTCACCCTTTTCTCAGCCACCCCTTCCAGTCGCTTTCCTTGGTTTTCATTCACAGCTATCCCATCTACTTAGACACCAAGGACCTCGGGGAAATGGGTAAAGATAAAGTCGAGTCAGCAATTTTGACATATTTTCTCGTCCAGTTCGTGAATCTCGCGGGATTCTACGGGACCCCTTGTTACGCGTTCGCAATACTGAAAATTCTCCTTCTCGATGATGAAAAAATCAAGATATAGGGAAAAGATCAAAACTAAATATGAGGTCCAAAAATATAGTGGAGGATATCACTTCTATATATATCGACTTGAATATATATGACAATATATACCTTGAATTCATTTTTAGTGAAAGAAAAGAAGGATGTAACTTCAAAATTCCGCGTTTTATTCAAATATTATTTCATGAAAAGTATGAATTGTATTATTTAATCATATGCACATTTTTGATATGCCAAGAGAGATTTTGATAGAACTTTAGTGAATAATTTCCATCTCTTGATTTTGCTTCATATTTTGCGTCGTTTTCAGAAACCATGTTTAGTGGTATAATAAAATATAATAAAATACGGTGACCATCTATTCCTGATGTTCTATATATAATGTTTTCCCTATCATGTAACCTTATGTTGTATAATAAACTGTAAACATAATTTACATGCATATAAGTATTACACATGAATTTAAGTATATGAAACGTCAAAATTATTTACTGCGGCACTTTTTTCTCAGTAGTAAAAGTCAACTCGAAATTTACTAAACGCTCGTAAATAAAATGCAGTGAATAATATTTTTTTGAGCTATTTTTGTCGTATAATAATATAATTCTGTAAATACTTTATTTTTATGCATCTTTCTTTGGTTTTTTGATCAGCAGAGCATAATCATGTATTTATAACATCATTTTAGTACAATTTTAGAATCCCATTGTGTTTTGTTTCATATAGCACTATACTTGTTTCCTCTTGTTCCCTCGGGATTATCAAATTATAATAAAGCCGCCCAGTCAACCACCAAACCCACCAAACTACTGAAATTAATCGATAATGTGCATCGAGTATGAAACAACTGAAAACTTTTGAAGCTGTTCCACATGATTCCACAACGTGACGATAATAATTAGCAATATAATTATATAATATGAATGAAGATTCAATTCTCTGTTATACATTTATTTATAACATTAAACTAAAATACACTGCCGCATTTTTTGAACGAATTAAGTAGATACGAATGGCTATAGTCAGACACTCTTTTATTCAGATAAATCGAAAAAAAAAATCGTCATACTTCAACCAAATCTTTCGCACCTCTAAATAAAATGATACAGCTGATTTTATAATACGAAGAAAGATTAATGTGTCAATTTAAGAAAAAAAATGTACAAGGAAGATCCCTGGTTGTTCTCATTACGTCAGGAAATTTTTCTTCGTCACCGCAAACTTCCTCTTTTCGAGTGCGCCTTTAAATAAGCAAAATCACCCAATTCCTCGGTGTTTCCTAGCCTGAACATCTGAAGCCGCGCAACATTGTTATACCGACCAGAGATTTGTCTTTCTTAGGATACGAAATATCACCGCGTGTATTGTTAGTTTCTGGGGAGATGCATGACTTTCTACGAAACGTGAAACACCTTTTGTTCCTTGAGAAAACTGCAAAAGAAGGAAACTTTGTATACCCAGGTATTTTATTACACTGATTATTATTACCGGAGTCTAATTTCGAAGAGGAAAAAGCACTCCATTTAATTAATAAATTAGTTTAGCTGCATTACTTTAGATTAAAGTTTTACATTTACGTTTTACACATTTACGTTTTACAGGTGCTGGTATCACAATTGTTTCAAAGTAAGGTATATACTGTAATTGAAATATGCGTTTAATTGTTATACACTCGAAAACGTAATTCTGGTATCGTTTTGCCTTTCCTTAAAGCTTTCTCGCACCATCTTCCTATTTCCCTTTTCCCCTCTTCTTTACCATAGAACGTGACTCCGACTTAAATTAAGTTTAATTAGCAAGCACAGAGTCGACTCTGAGAATTTCTGCTGCACGCGACTAGCAGTTAGGTGGTAGTAACATTTACAATGTGCCCCGTAGTCTGTCAACAGCGACTAATGCAGTCGCCCTAATTCGAGTCCCAGAAAGGTATAAAATATTCAACCTGTTCGCATTTCCCAGAGAGCAATCGATCTCTCTCTTTGAAGTGCCTCTGTTAGAAGTATTTTTCAATTGACATGAAACTTCCAAGTTGAAAGTTGCTGAATTAAATAGAAATAGACTATTTGAGTAAAGAGCGAAGAGACCCTAATACAAAAGTCTTTCGTTTCTTCATGAAGGATTTCTGTATGATACACGCAAAAAAGTATATAGCTGAATTTACCATTTAAAATAGTTAAGATGCGCTTTGAACGCATTTTTCCTGGAAATTAGTCAATTTTACTATTTCAAATTGTAATTTGTGCTAAGAAAATTGTAAACTCCGCTATTTTCGTTGTAAAAGTTACCACACTGAGAAACTCTGTGTTAGAAAAATTACTAATATCGATAGCAAGTAGGGGCAAAATCCCAAAATTGAGACATTTTAATACAAGAGACATTTTAATACAAAATTGAGACATTTTAATAAAATGATAAATTTTAGTATTTAAATAGGAAAAATTACTATTTAAATAGTAAAAATTACTATTGAAATATTAAAATTTATTATTTTCTGTATTAAAATGTCTCAATTTTGAGATTTGCCGCTACTTGCTATCGATATTAGTAATTTCTCTAACATAGAGTTTCTCAGTGCATTTGAAATAGTAAAACTGACTAAATTACAGGAAAAATGCGTTCAGAGCGCATCTTAACTATTTTAAATGGTAAATTCAGCCATTCACTTTTTTCCGTGATATTTTGTTGGAATGTTCAGAAAAATATTAGTGAGATCCGAAAAAGATTATTGTAGGTCGGAAAACCCTCACTTGGAAATATCTTGCTTGGAAAGAGAAATAAAAATATTGAACCATTAGGAATATATATTTTCCGAACGTTTTTCGTTCAGTTAATGAGAAAATATCTGTGAATGCAGGAATTCGTGTCATTTCTGCAGCGTTCGTTTGTTCGGCGAATTTCTTAGTAGCGACATTTCTGACTCGAGAATAGTTGCTGCAGAATAAAATTCCATTGCATTGCAGCTTAATTAAGACACGATAAACGAATTGCTATATAAACTTCCAGATTATTCGCGAAAAATTTACGTTATGACTAGCATTTAATTTTTACAAAAACGAACGCGCGCGGAGCGCGCGCATTTACATCCTTTTACAATATTATATAATTTATTATCTTTTATATCTCTAATTTCTTAAAATCTATGTTAAAATTCAACAATAACAATTCAAATGCCTTTTATATCCTTTAAAATCTATTAAAAGTATTAGAAATATCTTCAAATTCCATGAAATACTTAAAAATTCCAGAAAAATGTTCAAATTCATAAATCTTCTGAAACCCAGTTTAAAATTCATAAAAATCACTAAAAATTCCTAGAAACCTTTTATAATCCCATGGCAAATTTTAAAATTTCTTAAAATTCTCAGAAAAATTCTTGAAATTTTATGGTAACATTTAAAATCTCTTTATATCTTTTATATCCCTTAAAAATATTATATAGAAATCTTATCAAATTCCATGAAATCCTTTAAAATTCGCACAGAATCATTTAAATATCAAACAAATCTCTCGAAATTACCTAAAATTATTAGACATCTCATTAAATTCCTTAAAATTCCAGAATAATATTTCAAAATTCTAAAATCCCATACAATTCCACAAAATTGTTTTAATATCCTAAAAATCTCTTAAATTTCGTAAAAGTCACTTCAAAATCGTTAAAAATGCACATAAAAACCTTCAAAATCATTAATCTCTTGAAATCCATGTTAAAATTAGTGGAAATCTCTCTAAAAATTTCTAGCAATCTTTGGAAATTTCTCAACTCTTAAAATCTCTTAAAATCATTAAAGATTTCATCAAATTCCATGAAATCCTTAAAAATATTACAAAATCTTTTATAAATTAGATATATTTTTTGAAAACCCTTAAAATTTGGTAAAAACCTTCGAAATCTTTATAAATTCGACAAAATCTTTTTAAAATCCTAAAAAGCTTGTGAAATTCCTTATTTATATCCAACAAAATACATATTTTAAAAGTCATATGCTCGAATAGATCAGAAAAATCTCTTGAAATCACTTAAAATTATTAGAAATCACATAAAATTCTATAAAATCCCTCGCCATTCTTAGAAATTTTGTAAAATATCTTAAAATTCTTTGGAATTCCAGGATAACATTTAAAACTCTTACAAACCTTTGGAAATTCCTTAAAATTTCACAAAAACCTTAAAAGTCGCTTGAATTCGTCGAAATCTTAAAAAATTCTTTAAAAATCTCTTTACAATCCTCATAATTTAAAAAATATGCAGAATCCCTTAAATTTCATTAAAATTTCTTAAAATTGAATGAATTCCTTTAAAATTTCCCGAAATATTCTGAAATCTCTTAAAATTTTACGAAAATTTTCAAAGTCATACATCTTTTAAAATCCACGTTAATAAAATTCATGAAAATCTCTAAAAGTTGCTCGAAACCTCTTGAAATTCCTCCATAATTTAAAATCCCTTAAAATTATTAGATATCTTATCAAATTCCATGAGATCCTTTAAAATTTCACAAAATCTTTTCAAAATCAGAAAAAGATTTTGAAATTCCTCAATAAAATTCCCTATAAAGTTTTAAATTCCTTATTTAAATCCCAAAAAATACATATTTTAAAAGTCTAAAAGTACCTTGAAATCTGATCAAGTCGTGAAAAATTCTAAAAATTCCATAAAATGTGAATTTTAAATTTTGTATTTGCTTTCGTTAATAATTATTTTGTCACGAATCTATACTCGAAATACTTTGAAAATCTAGGAATTTTAAAGAATTTCAAGAAGTTTCTGGGAATTTTTAGAATTTTCACAACTTTGATCAGATTTCAATTGGACTTCAAGGTACTTTTATTAATTTTAAGATATGTATTTTGTGGGATTTAAATAAGGAACTTAAAACTATATCGGGCATTTTATTGAGGAATTTCAAAAGCTTTTTATGATTTTAAAAATATTTAGTAGAAATTACAAAGATTTCGAAGGTTTTCGTCAAATTTTAAGGGTTTTCAAGAAATTTTTCGATTTTTAAAAGATATTATGGAATTTTTAAGGATTTCATGGAGTTTTATGAGATTTCTAATCATTTACATAAAAGTATTTCAAGAGATTTTTCTAATTTTTGAAAGATTTCGTGAAATTGTAAAGGGATTCATGCAATTTTAAGAAATTTTAAAGAATTTTAAGGGATTCTAAATATTTTTAAATTATGAAGATTTTTAAGAGTTTTTAAAGAATTTTAAAAGATTCTGACGAATTCAAGCGATTTTTAAGGTTTTTTTGAAATTTTGAGAAATTTAAAACGGCTTGAAGGAGTTTCAGGGGGTTTGAAGGAATTCCAAATTTAAATTTAAATTTAAATTTAAAAAGATTTATTTTAAAAGATTTCTAAAAATTGCGAAGTATTTTACGTAATTTTTTGATATTTCTAATAATTTTAAAGGGTTTCAAGACGTTTCTCTGATTTTTAAAAGATTTTGTAAAATTTTAAAGAATTTCATGGAATTTGATAAGATTTCTAATGTTTTTAAAGGATTTTAAATTTGAAGGAATTTCAAGAGGTTTCTAGGAATTTTTAGAGATTTTCATGAATTTTGACGTGGATTTTGAAAGATTTATGATTTTGAAAATTTTCGTAGAAGTTTTAAAAAATGTTATGAAATTTTTAAGGGTTTCATGGAATTTGACAAGATTTTAAAGAATTTTAAGAGATTATAAATGGTGAAAAATTCCAAGAGTTTTTTTTATGAATTTTTAGAGTTTTTTGCTAATTTTAACATGGATTTCAAGATATTTATAATTGTAATGGTTTTTGTGGATTTTTAGAGGATTTCAAGAGGTTTTTGAGATTTTTAAGAAATCTTAACGAATTTTAAGAGATTTCAAAGAGTTTTTACAGAATTTTAAGAAAGTCAAGAAATTTTAATAATTTAAAAAATATTTTGTGGAATTTTAGAGAATTTTGTGATATTTTGGAAGATTTTATAGAATTTTAAGAATTTCATAAAATTTCGTGAGATTTTTAATAATTTTAATAGATTTCAATAAGGACGTCTAGGAACTTTAAATTTTATCGTATAATTTACAGAATTTCAAGCAGTTTCTATAAGAATTTTCAGAAGTTTTCACGAATTTTAAAAGTTGTATGAGTTTTAGAATATTTTATGGGGTTTAAAGGATTTTAAAGTTTGTCATGTAATTTTATTGATTTCTCTTTTTTTTAAAAGATTTTGTAAAATTTTAAAGAATTTCATTGAATTTGATAAGATTTCTATGTAATATTTTTAAGGGATTTTAAATTTTACCGTAAAATTTCAATAATTTTTTTGGGAATTTTAAGAGATTTTAAAGTTTTTCATGGAATTTCAAAAGGTTTCTAGGAATTTTTCAAGATTTTCATGAATTTTAACGTGGATTTCAGAAGATTTATGAGTTCGAAAATTTTTCTGTAATTTTTAAGGATTTCATGGAATTTGAAAATATTTCTAATACTTTTAATGGATTTTAAAGCATATAAAAGGGATTTGAATTGTTATCATTGAATTTAAAAGAATCTCAAGAAGTTTCTGAAAATTTTAAGAGATTTTCACGAAGTTTAACATAGATTTTAAGAAATTAGAGATATAAAATATAATAAATTATATAATATTGTAAAAGGATGTAAATGCGCGCGCAGAGTGCGCGTTCGTTCTTGTTATTTTATATTTAGAAAAGGCAAACTGTGTAGAATATTTGTGGTCTGAAAATTTTCAGACTTACGTCTCTCGCTCTTCTCTTGAAGTGGATTTTAACGAAGCAGCTCAAGGTGCTACTGGCATCTAATCTATTCACGCCAAGGTAGATTTGGTGAGCTAAAGAAATACAATAAAAAAGAAAAATACAATAAAAAAGAAATACTTAACACGATTTCAACACTTAGATCTCTCCTTAAGGAGTCTTTACGAAAGAGCTGAGCTCTGTTCTATCTAGTGGAAGTAGTCTGTCGGTCTTAAGGGGAATGATCATAGGTACACTATCCCTATTCAAGCTGGTCGTTTTGCAGTCGCACTTCTTACGCAAATTAACTTTGAAGAAACAAATCCTGAAGTTTCCGGTGGGTTGCATAGCGAGAATAAGAATAAGTCGGATAACAAGATGAGAGAGAAGAACTGAAAGAAACGGACTCTCGAAGCACATAAAAGAAAAGAAGTGCAGAAGCTCTTTTACTCTTTTCGGCGAAGGTATTTGAAATAAATTACGGTAGATGCAGAGGCATTCGATAAATTCTGTCTTAAGTATCAAAGTTTCTTAACAAAGAAAATGCAACACCTGTTAGCTACGTGCTTATGGCATTAAGAACTTGCTTTAAACTGCTATGCATACAGAAATCCAACCATTCGATGGTTGTTTCCAGAATCGTATCACTACCTTCATCACGACAGGATAATGTCGCCATTTCGAGTGTCACGTGCGTCCAAACGATATTGTAGAGTAATACGTGCCTCGTACGAGTTTACAGTTAAGCCTATCACAAACGTTGCAGACGAGCTGCAAATAGACCTTAAAATGGCAGGTTGTAAAGAGTAATGTCACAAAAGCAATACATGTCTCGGATATAAAAATATATCCTTTGACTAACAAGGTACGATCAATGAAACACTATTTGCTGCATTTCACAACATTTCATATAATTATATATATAAATAATGTATTTTTTACTTTTTAATGTTAGCCAGTGTTACTGAAATTGACCTACAATCATTTAAAATGAAAATAATGCAGTGTCATGAATTCTGTCTGACTAAACACTGTTCTATACTACTGTTATACAATTATTGAGTAAAAACTGACTTGTAAATTGTCTAACTAAATCCTGCTCCATACTACTGTCATAAAATTATCAAACTTATATCGATTTGTACATTGTTTGACTAAAAATTGACCTGTACTACTGAGATCAACGTGACTGAATAAACTTTCACTTGTACATATTACGATCATTAAATTATCAAACTATCTTACTATTTTAAAATTTTATGAGACACTTGTCCTTAAATTAATGGTACAGAAATGTCCGATCGAAGATTGACTTATACTACTGATAAAATGCATAATACACTTATTAAATTTCATAAAATTATTGAAAAAACACTAACCTGTTCATTGCCTGACTAAACACTGCTCTATACTACTGTCATAAAATTATTGAGAAAAAATTGTAACATTGTACACTGTTTGACTAAAAATTGATCTGTACTACTGAAATCAATTTGACTTGACTAAAATGTCACTTGTAAATATCACGATCATTAAAGTATCAAACTATCTTACTAATTTTATGAGAAAATTGTCCTTAAACTAATGGTACAGCAATGTCCGACCAAAGATTGACTTACACTACTGATAAAAAAACGTAATGCACTTTTATTTGCACTACTGTCATAAAATTGTTGAAAAAACATTGACATGTACATTGTCTGACTAAACACTGCTCTATACTACTGTGATAAAATTATCAAACTTATATCGATTTTTGTTTGACTAAAAATTGATCTGTACTACTGAGATAAACTAACTAAACTTTCATTTGTATTATGAGTATTAAATTAACTTACATCGAGTTGTACATTGTTTGACTCAAAATTAACCTGAACCACTGATGGCTGACTAAACTTGGACTTGTACTACTGCCGTAAAATTGAATTGAACCTTTTTAATGAACACAATTGTATGAAAATAATCGACTCATGATTATTATCATTTTTTTCTATTCTATAAACACTTTTTTTTACGTTTTTATTGTTGTATGCTGTAAATATTATTATAAATTTCTATCTACTTTGATTTCAAGATCATCCATTATGTATGATGAAACCCTATTGAGGCTTGCGGCTAATATGTCATCCTCGAAATTATGGATGCAAATGTCTCTCCTGGGAATAACTTGCTGACATGTGAAACATTTCGGGAAACAATTATTGAAAAGTTAATTCAAATTTTCAATGGAGCATTCACAGAAAACTGACAGACCTCATTATAATAAAAGCGCTTTTACATTTTATAGCGACATATCTATTGTGACGTATAATACCGGCTAGAAATTGTCTATAGTAAAATTTATAATACAATTGACTAAAGTATGCATGAAATTCAATTTATAGTCAAATTGATACATTCAAAAACATTATTCGGAAATTGTTCAGAAATTATTCCAAAAATATCTCTGTTGTCATGAGATATATGAAAATTTCCTTTTTTCGAGATTAACTTTCAATTAAATTGATTTTTTTTATTTTCCTGTATTCAACTAGTCATCTATTAAGTTTTACTTGCTTTATCCCTAAATACAGGGTATACCACACAAAATATCGATTATGCATTAATTTGAAGTGGGGTCAAAATTTCCGTGTCATGCGTGATAAAATCTGTGACTTTAAACGTGTATGACATGAAAACAATATTGTATGTAAAATCAAAGTACATGTATTTACTTTGATCAATGATTTAGCTTTTTTCCCTTACTTTAATTAGTCATGCGAGATAACATTTTTCTATCGAAATATTTATAACCATACGAATATAATTATTTCTTAAAATAATCCAGAAATGTGTTTAATAATAATAAACATAATCTAGAATGTATTATCAACTACTCTCAATTTACTGAAGCAGTACAAATTCAATATACGTAAAATGTTCCACTCAAGCTTGAAAATGAAAATGAAAACGAAAATCCTTTAAGGACTATCTTAATTAAAATCGATCTCAAAGTAAAGTTTATAGAGGTCAATCTTGACCAACGGGTAGGTGAAATGGGAATGGAGGAAAAAGTACCTTCATATGCACTACGTCTGAATCTTGTGCAATTTTTACGGACCCAAGCGATCCATAAATCTTTTGTCGAATAGCGATTTCCCGTGGACGTGCTTGCAGAAACCCCATGAAAATTTCCCAGTGCCAGCTGACCCCCTACGCTCTCAATTATTCAGTATCGCGCAATATATAGATCGGCCGCAGGCTTTAAAGTTTGATTTTACGCGCTTGTTCGAGCACGTACTTTTCTGAAAACCCAAGTCTGAAACGAAACACGGAACCTCGAACAGTCCACTGCAATAGCAAACACAACGAGATCGATTTAAACAGAGATCTTCGTAATCAAAGGACGAAGCTACCTTGGTTGTTCTTAAAATAGCAGAAGGAAAGGAACGATGAGAGAGAGAATCATCAAATACACTCCTTTTCATGACGACATGACGTAACTATGGTGATTATAATAGATGGATAAATTGATATTCGAATAGAATTCAATCTGAAGATAGCTTCTCTTTATGTATAGGTCTGTTACATAATTATGTCTGCTTATAATAAATTATATCCTGGGCTTAATCTTAATCTATTTAAGGATAGAAATGTATCCCTCTCACTGACTTAGACTTTGATCTTCCATTTTTTTTCTCTTCCAGCTCATGTCCCATGTATAAGCCAAACATTCCCGAAATAGAATACTTTCAAAGTAAGGGGATTCAAGATAGACAAGTTTCCCCTACTGAATAATTTTCACGCCATTTCAATGAAATATTTCTCCATTCTCGCAAATCAAATTTATATTAGCGACAGGCTTTTATTCAGTTAAGAATTAATTTAAATTTTCTTTATTTAGAGTGATAAACTTTGGCTGAAAACTTATACTGTAAAAAAAGACTTCAATTACTTTAGTTGAAGTTTTTTACAATTACCGTAGCTAAATGAATATTCAATCAAAAGTAATTGAATTTTCAATATATTTCTAACAGTGTAGACATTACATGCACTTTCACACATATATTCTTTACATTTATAAATAAATGTAATGTAATGAATGTAATGTAATTGGACTGAAATTTCAGACGTCTTTTCGGACGATTTTTCGTCTTTGATTTACCTAATTTGAAAATAATCTTCAGATTATTTTCGATGTTGTGATTTTCATAAATTTTCAGGGATTTTACCAGCTACTGTGGTTTTATTGATTCCAAGGAAATTTATAACGATTTGGCGAGATTTCACTGGAATTTTTAAGTATTTAACTAGATTTCATGGGATTTTAAGTAATTTTAAAGGATTTCAAGGGATTTTACGATATTTTATTAGATTTTCAGATATTTTAAGCGATTTAATGGGATTTTTAATTATGTGAAGAAATTTCCATGGATTTTCAATAATTTTAAAGAATTTGACGATATTTTATGGGGTTAATTTTAAGAGGGTTAATGAGATTTCATGGAACTTTGAGTAATTTTAAGGAATACCAATTGATTTTGCGAAATTTTGAGGAATTTCATAAGATTTCAAAGGATTTTTAGTAATATTAAGCGATTTAATCAGATATCATGGGATTTTTAATAATGTAAAGGAATTTCATGGGATTTTCAATAATTTTACAGAATTTGACGATATTTTATGGGAATTATGTAATTTTAAGGGATATCAAGTAATTTTATAAAATTCCATTGGATTGTCAGGAATTTTAAGAGATTTCATGAAATCTCATGGAATTTTAAGTAATTTAAAGGAATTTTAAGGGAATTTGAAGTAATTTCAAGAGATTTCAAGGAATATTGAGTAATTTAAAAAGATTTTACGAAAATTACAGGAATTTTATGAAACTTATTGAAGGATGTTTAAAGGATTTAAGATATTTTATTGAATATTAAGTAATTTTAAGGATTTTGAAGGAATTCAGAAGATTTTAAGAGATTTCATGGAATTCTAAGTAATTTTAAGGGATTTTAGGATATTTAAGAGATATTAATTTTAGAGACTTTTATTTTTAGAAATTTTAAAGCATTTGATGAGATTATATTGGATTTTCAAGAATTTTAAAGAATTTTAAAGAATATCAATTGATTTTGCGAAATTGAAAGGAATTTTATGGAATTTTCAATAATTTTACAGAATTTGACGATATTTTATGGGAATTAAATAATTTTATGGGATATCAAGTAATTTTACAAAATTCCATTGGATTGTCAGGAATATTAAGAGAGCTCATGAAATCTCATGGAATTTTAAGTAATTTCAAGAGATTTCAAGGGATATTGAGTAATTCATAAAGATTTTATGAAAAATGGCAGGAATTTTATGAAACTTATTGAAGGATGTTTAAAGGATTTAAGATATTTTATTGAATATTAAGTAATTTTAAGGATTTTGAAGGAATTCAGGAGATTTTACTGGATTTCATGGAATTTTAAGTGGTTTTAATGGATTTTAGGATATGTAAGAGATATCAATTTTAAAGACTTTTATTTTTAGAAATTTTAAAGCATTTGATGGGATTATATTGGATTTTCAAGAATTTTAAAGAATTTAACGAAATTTCATGGACTTTTAAGTAATTTTAAGGATTCTGAAGGATATTAAAGGGAATTTTAAGTAATTGAAAGGGATTTCAAGGGACATTGATTAATTTAAAAAGATTCTACGAAAACGAAAGGAATTTTATGAAACTTATAGAATTTGCTGAAATTATCAAGCTATTGCAAGTTCTTATAATTCAAAGATTATAAAAATTCTAATTTATTTTGCATACTTCTGATTTTAAAATCCTTCAATTTGAAATTGTGTAGAATCCTTTGTTTTGTTAAAAAATTGTTTTTTGTGACAGGTTTTCAGTCTCAACTGATGTTTTAATTTTATTTTATAAAATTTTGTTCTTTTTTTCTTTATACAGAAAAAAATAACAAAATTTTAGAGTTTACTCTAAAATGGCATCAATAAATAAAAAAAAAAAGGCTTCTGTACCTTGGTTTCTATTTTTTGGACATTATAAAGAAGAAAATGGAATCAAAAAAATTCGTCAGAAAAGACGTCTGAAACTTCAGTCTAATTGTAATGTAATGAATTTTCCGATGATTCCCGAGGTTTTTGAGGAATGGAAAAACTATAAAATAAATCATGCGAGATGGTCTATATATGAAGGTAATAAGAAAGTTCATGTGACGCGTTAAAAACGTCATCCCTCGACTGCAATCAGGGACCGCGAGACGCGTGTACGTGAACGGAAATATAACGACAACGTCTATAATAGTAATTTATGTTCCTGTGGAATGCGAGGGGAGAATAATACGGCAATGGTGAATCGAGAGGGTAGTTGTGATATATTTTCGAGTAGCAGGGTATATCGATCCTCACTTCAGTGTGCAAACGGTAAGATTTATCGTTTAAGTATTTATAACGTTATATAAGAGGCATGGGAAAAGTGTACTTAAAAGCGTAAGTATTGGACGCACGCAGAATACCGATTAAACCATTAAATGGAATTTTTCGTTTATGAACTTGGCACTTCATAACTAACGAAACTCGATTAATTACCTGATAAACCTTTTAAAACAAACATCGCGCTAAAATTCCTCAACTGGTCAAAATAACTTTTGATGATATAGAATCACGCTTTTTCTTTTTTCAAGCAACTTTACCTTATTTATAGGACTTGATTTTAATCAATGCTGGTATTAGTAGACTTATGATGGCAATAATAAATAAACGAATGGTAAATTCGCATTTTAAGACTTAAATTTACGACGAAAACTACGAAATTGTAATATTTTATTAGATATTAAATAAAATTTATGATATACTAGTAATTATGATCCGCATAATTTCTCGTTTTTGCACACCTTTTGCTAGTATATAAAATAATTGAGAAATTTATCATTTTTGAAATATAGAAAATTGTAATTTTTTGTCTAATTTCAGAAATCTCCATAAGTTTCGTAAGATTCTTTAAAATCCCTTAAAATTATTTAAAACCCCCGAAATATTATGAAATCCATTAAAATTCCTGACAGTATTTAAAATTCCATGAAAATTTCGTATATCCCTTAAAATTACTTAAAATTCTAGAAAATCTTGTGAAATTACTTAAAATTACTCAAAAGCCCATGAAGCCTCAATAAATCTTTTAAAATTATTCAAAATACCTAAAATAAAATAAAATTTCTGAAAATAAGAGTCCTTAGAATTTATTGTCATAAAATACCTTAAAATTCTTTAAAATTACTTAGAAACCACAAAAATATCATCAAATCCCACAAAGTCACTTATAATCACCTGAAATCTTCTGAAATTACTAAAAATCCAATGAAATCTTCTAAATCTCTTGAAATTTATTAACTCCATAAAATATTAAATCACCGAAAAAAATATCTAATAAAATATCGTAAAATCCCTTTAAAATTACTTAAAATTCCGTAAAATCCCTTGAAATTCTTTAAAATTACTTAATATCCCATGAAATCTTATGAAATCCCTTGAAATTAATGAAAATTCCATGAAATCTCGCAAAATCCCTTAAAAGTCTTTAATTAAATTAAATTTTAACTTACTTAATATCCACAAAATATATTAAAATGCATTTAAAATCCTTCAAAATCTGGTGAAATTCTTTTAAATTTCGCAATATCAATTGATATTTTTTAAGATTACTTAAAATTACTCAAAATTCCGTGAAATTTGGTTACATTCTTTAAAATTTCTGAAAATAAACATCCTTAATATTATTTAATTTCTTATAAAATATCTTAACATGACTTAAAGTCACTTAGAATCTCATGAAATCTTATGATATCCCTTTAAATGTCTGATAATCTAATGAAATCTTGTAAATCTCTTGAAAGTTCATAAAATAATTTAATATTCCATAAAATATAGTAAAATATCTTATAACTATTTAAAATTCAGTGAAATTCCTTTAAATTTCGCAAAAATTCTATAAAATTCTTGAAATTTCAATTTAATCTCACCGAATCCTTAAAAATTTCTGGAATTAAATGTCCATAAATGTAAAAATCCCATGAAGTCTTTTATATACCTATTTTTTCCATAAAATTCCTTAAAATTCCACAACCTATCGTTATAACTAAAAAAAACTACTTAAAATCCTATAAAATCTTGTGAAATTCCTTTAAATTTTACAAAATCAATAGATATTTTTTAAAATTACTCAAAATTCCGTGAATTTTCGCTAAATTCTCAAAATTTCAATATAATCTCACCAAATGCTTAAAAATTTCTGGAAATAAATGTCAAAATCCCATGAAGTCTTTTATATTCCTATTTTTTTCATAAAATTCCTTAAAATTTCACAACCTACCGTATAACTCATAAAACTACTTAAAATCCTATGAAATCTTATGAAATTTCTTTAAATTTCGCAAAATCAATTGATATTTCTTAAAATTACTCAAAATTCTGTGAAATTTCATTAAAATTTTTTAAATTCTTGAAAATCGAATATATATTCTCAGATTCTCCCCAAATCCTTTACTGGAAATGAATGTCCTTAAAATTACTTATAATCTCCCAAAACATCATCAAATCCCATAAAATTACTTAGAATCTCATAAAATCTTATGAAATCCCTTGAAATTAATGAAAATCCAATGAAATCTCATAAATCCCTTGAAATCACAAAAGTCGTTAAAACAACTTAATATCCTATGAAATATCATATAAAATCTCTGAAAATTATATAAAATTCCAGACAATTTCATAAAACTCTTTAAAATTGCATAAAATTCCTCGAAATACACGAAATTTAAACTTTTGCTACAATGACCCATAATTTGAGAGTATTTAAGCAAATATATAATCCAGTATAAAAAAAAAATATATAAATCCTTCATTGTTTGCGCATATACTATTTTCTGTATCTTTCTTCCTGTTTTCTTCAACTTCTTCTTTTCAATCCTCGATCTTCCTTTCTAAACATTCAAGTACGACTTTTATCTTGTTTTCCTTTGTTCGATTCAGCAGTTTGATTGTTGCTCTCTTTCTAGTGATTTCGGTTCTCCGTCGTTGTTTCTCTCATGCTTTAAGTCGTTAGCACACCTCAGATAGCAAAGAGGGAATAAAAGTTGTCTGGGAGTCGGAAAACCGGCTTTCTACGAGTATCTGGGGTGTATTTTTTACGGGGCTATCTAGTGCACTTGCGTTGTTTGCACTGGTGGATAGAAACGATGAGGACTCGAGTCGAGCGGGGATTCGAGAGGAAAGTTACTTTCCCTGTCTGGGAAGACCTTGTGAATGGGGAAAGCCTGAGGAACACAAGCACTGGTAGTTAAGTTACTTGTACAGAACCGTTAAACAGAGAATAGTGGATCCACTGCTTGTCTCTGGTTACTCTAACCGGAAACCGGGTATCTACTTGTGTATCGCTTATACCTTGTTTCCTTCTCACGACCTGGAAGCACATTGTTTACTGACTTTTAAGTTTAACTACATAAAAGCATATCTTTTCTACCTCATCAGGATTCAATTAATTATTATTCCAATTGCGTAATTGTCTTTGAAATCATGAGCTCCTCTGGAAAAATAGTCGACAATAAGTATTGCTCTAGATTTATCAGGAAAATTACAGTTAATTGAGAAATTTATCATTTTTGAAATATAGAAAATTGTAATTTCTTGTCTATTTTCAGAAATCTCCATAAGTTTCGTAAGATTCTTTAAAATCGTTGAAATATCATGAAATCCATTAAAATTAATGATAATCTAATGGAGTTTTGTAAACCTCCTTGAAAGTCCTTCAAAAATAACTTAATATCTCATGAAATATCGTAAAATATCTGACAAGTATTTAAAATTCCATAAAAATTCCGTATATCCCTTAAAATTACTTTAAATTCTAGAAAATCTTGTGAAATTACTTAAAATTACTCAAAAAATTTATTTTAGATTTTCAATTGAATGAAAGCGAAGAAAAAAGGATTCGTGATTGGAAATCATGAGCTCCTCTGGAA
>UCOK01019952.1:34710-56469 GCA_900474325.1 Synergus umbraculus
CTTATGAGATTTCTAAGAATTTTAAAAGATTTCAAAGAATTTCAGCGATTTCTAAGGTTTTCATGAAATTTGAATGAGTTTTAAGATACTTTAAAAGATTTCTAAGAATTGGGAGCGATTTTATGGGATTTCTAATAATTTTAAGTGATTTCGTGGAATTTCATCAGATTTCTAATGTTTTAAGGAATTTTTAATGTTATTCTGGAATTCCAATGAATTTTAATATATTATAAAAGATTTCTAAGAATTCTACATTTCATAACTTTTACACACTTTATAACTTTCACTATCAGCTGTTGGATTGAAGTTTCAGACGTCTAGTCTGACGAAGTTTTTTTATTTTTTTATTTTTTTTATATTTATTAGATTAAGAATATATCAAAGAGTTCCAAAAAACATTTTTTATTTTTATTTATTTACTAACAGAATTTTTCCCGCATTTGCACGGGATTTTACTCTCTAAACTTGAATCAGTGAAATTTAACTGATTACCAGTCAAATTCTACTGATTTTCAGTGACTCTTTTCTCACGATTTTAATTAGTGAAAAATCTACTGGAAATCAGTGAAAAGTCACCGAAATTTTTAGTAGTTTTGTGACGATTACTGAAAATTTCAGTGACTTTTGATTTTGAGTGATTCTCAGTCAATTTTCACTGATTAAAATCGTGAGAAAAGATTTTCTGAAAATCAGTGGAATTTGACTGATTCAATTTTAGAGAGTAAGAGATTTTAAATGACAGACGGATTTCAAGGATTTTAAGGGAATTTAATAATTTTTCAGTAATTCTTACGAAATTCAAAAGAGTTTTAGGATTTTAAAAAGATTTCTTAGAATTTTAAGGGATTTTAGGATATTTTGTGAAATTTTAAGTGATTCTTAAGAAATTCAAAATATTTTTAGTATTTCAAAAGTATTTCGTAGAAATTTATGGGATTTTGAAGGAATCTTATGAGATTTCTAAGAATTTTAAAAGATTTCAAAGAATTTCAGCGATTTCTAAGGTTTTCATGAAATTTGAATGAATTTTAAGATACTTTAAAAGATTTCTAAGAATTGGGAGCGATTTTATGGGATTTCTAATAATTTTAAGTGATTTCGTGGAATTTCATCAGATTTCTAATGTTTTAAGAAATTTTTAATGTTATTCTGGAATTCCAATGAATTTTAAGATATCATAAAAGATTTCTAAGAATTCTACATTTCATAACTTTTACACACTTTATAACTTTCACTATCAGCTGTTGGATTGAAGTTTCCGACGTCTAGTCTGACGAAGTTTTTTTATTTTTTTATTTTTTATATTTATTAGTTGAAGAATATATCAAAGTCTTCCAAAAAACATTTTTTATTTTTATTTATTTACTAGGAGAAGTTTTTCCGCATTTGCACGGGATTTTACTATCTAAACTTGAATCAGTCAAATTCTACTGATTTTCAGTGACTCTTTTCTCACGATTTTAATTAGTGAAAAATATACTGAAAATCGGTGAAAAGTCACAGAAATTTTTGAGTAGTTTAGTGACGATTACTGAAAATTTCAGTGACTTTTGATTTTGACTGATTCAATTTTGGAGAGTAAGAGAGTTTAAATGACAGACGGATTTTAAGGGATTTCATCAGATTTCAATTGATGACAAAGTGGTTGTAAGGAATTTCGATTGATTTCGAAAGAGTGTAAAAGAGTTCAGGGATTTTCAAGAAATTTCGAGACATTGTAAGTGATTTAATAAATTCAAATACTTAATATAATAATAAATGATAATCGATTTTGAGAATTGATTCTTATTTAGACGAAATCAAATTAAATTCCTTAAGATATTTTAAAGTTACTGAAAATTCTTTAAAATATTTAATATCTTCTGTAAATGTCTTAAAATCGTTTGAAATGTTTCAAAATATTTTAAGGAATTTCATTTAATTCTAAGGAACTTCGCAAGATTTCAAGGATTTTAAGTGACTAAGGTAGTTCAATAATAAAATAAGGTATTCCATAGAGTTCATTAATATCTCTTGAAATATGTTGAAATCTCGTAAAATTCCTTGAAAGCTCTTAAAGTTACTGCAAATTTCTTGAAGTTTCTTACATTCTTAAAAATGACATGAAATTTTATAAGATCCTTCAATATTTTTTGGAAAAAGGTTTTATATACTCTCTAAAACTGCATCAGTCAAATTCCACTGATTTTCAGTGACTCTTTTCTCACGATTTTAATCAGTGAAAATTGACTGAGAATCAGTCAAAATCAAAAGTCACTGAAATTTTCAGTCATCTTCACTAAACTACTAAAAATTTCAGTGATTTTTCACTGATTTCCAGTAGATTTTTCACTGATTAAAATCGTGAGAAAAGATTTACTGCAAATTAGTGGAATTTCACTGGTAATCAGTTAAATTTCACTGATTTAAGTTTAAAGAGTTTATTTTCATGTAATACTTCGAAAAAATGACCTAATAATTAAAATTTTTTAATTTTATCCCAATTATAAAATAGCCAATTCAATATGATGTTTATTGTGTAAAAATTCTGGGAAAGTTGTTAATTGATTGTCTTTTACATCTCTATTTCAAGAGTACTCGTTTGGATCAGTTATTGTAATGCAAGAATTGGCGAAATATGCACTACTGGAACTATATGGCTTTACCGAATGGGAACTGGCAAACCATTTCCGTGGTTATATCAGTAATTAAATCAAGTTATAGACAGTATATCCGCTTTGCGTATTGGTTTCATACACACGTAATTCCCATCAAGCTGAATCGCAAAAACATGCAGTCGTTATAAATAAAACAATGTAACGAGATTCTGAAATCCGAAATAGTCGTATTTTTTAATTCTGGTTCAGTGCTTGGTTTTTACTGTGCATCATTCGAATTCTACTATTTTTCCAGGATACATACATTTACAGCGATCTTGTTTTTGATTCTCAACGAAATTTATAACATATCAGTTGAAAGATGCTCAGAAATGTTTTTTTTTTGCACAGAAACGCTTTTTTAAACTTCAAATTGGCTAATGGTTCTTGGCTCGAGTTGCAAATGGAAAAGAGCTTCATGTCGAGACAAAAATTAGTCTCTAGTTTCAGATTCTGTAACACTAGTTTATGATTTTTAATTTTCATCCAGGCTAGAAAATAAAATCGGACACAGAATGAAAAATGTACTTTAAGATTTGCAAGAGGTGAGGAAAGTAAATTTACAATTTAATAACTGCTAAGTCGACAATTCATCTTTATTACTAAGTGTGACAAGAAATATCCTCAGATGAAGGATTACTTTTTCTTTCGTTTCTTTTCCGGGACCGGAGACTGAGTAAAAAGTGCTGAGCACTGATGAATTTGAACACTGAGACAGTCGAGCAGTTTCTAAACGACAGGTATTCGATTCTCTTTCATCCGCTTGTTAGGTCAGGACAGGATGAGAAAATCCGATAATTGCTTGCACCCGATACGTGAAATTTAAGAGATCTTTACGTTGTTAATAATGTATGTGTATGGATTTTATAATTATACTATTATACATTTATTATTATACAATTTTTTTTACAATTTTAAACATTTTAATTTGATAAAATATTCTTATATCATGAGAGAAAAGTTTGAGACGAGTTTTATGCTCGATTTTATGCGAAATAAGATACAGTTTTGTTTGCACTTGACATCAAAGAAAAGAGTGTATTATGTGGCAAAGTACCGCCTATTACGTGCCTAAGCATGCTCGGATCAATATCCTTGGAGGTGGTAATGAAGATGGTGTGTGGCGATGACTAGCCGATAACTTTTATAGAACGACCTTGGAGAATAGTTCGATGACCTTGTAGTAGATAATTTAAAAATGTATAGTGACAAATACGAAATGACTGAGAACAGTTTTACAAATTATTTGTTATTAAAGCTATAATTTCAAATGTATATGACACTTCCTTATTAAAATGCAGATTTCTTCATTTCCTGACTATCTCTGCTGGAATTTGAAATTTATATTCGCAAAGATTATTAGAAAAGACATAAACTTTCAAGGGAACGACGACATACTCTTGGAAAAAGCTGGAACAACTCGTTATATCTGAATCGTAACACATAATTCATTTCCAGATGCAGTCGTTTCAGAAAGTAACGGAAAGCAGAGAAACCCGAAGGCCGTGCGTGCAAAAGCTGCTATAAATCTCGAGTATATCGACGTAATAAAGAACGGCGCTAACGACAGGTAGATAACGTCATTTTTTGGTTTAGGAGCCGTTAAATGAGAAGAAAAACGTTTTCAATTAAGTTCAATCCCTCTTGTACTTGGCCAAGTACCTTGCGATAAAACCAGAGTATTACTCAATAATAAAATGCTTCGAAATATATGGTTTCTTAAATCTTGTTATTATTTATCTTCATCTCTGTCTGATTTTATTTTTTATTTTCACTAGTAAAACAACACACGCGATAAACGCGCGATTATTTTATATTCCTTCTTACAACTTCAAGTCATTTAAAGTCCAATCAGATTTAAAACTATAATGTATGCGAGATTTTTGAGAATATTTTTGAGAAAAACCACTTTTTTAGAAAGGAATTTTAAGAGGTTTCTAGAAATTTTAATGGAATTTAATAATTTTTCAGTAATTCTTACAAAATTCAAAAGATTTTTAGTATTTCTAAAATATTTCGTAGAATTTTATGGGATTTTGAAGGAATCTTAAGAGATTTCTAAGAATTTTAAAAGATTTCAAAGGATTTCAGCGATTTCTAAGGTTTTCATGAAATTTTAAGGAATTTCAAAAGGTTTGTAAGAATTTTCTCGGGTTCTAAGGAATTTTGAATGTTATCCTGGAATTCCAGGGAATTTTAAGATATTTTAAAAGATTTCTAAGAATTGTGAGGGATTTTATGGCAGCTTATGATTTCTAATAATTTGAAGCGATTTCAGATTTTTCTGATCTTGAAAAGATTTTCTGAGAATTTTAAAGGATTTCATGTAATTTTATCAGATTTCTAATGTTTTAAGGAATTTTAAGACATTCTAAAAGATTTCTAAGAATTGCGAAGGATTCTATGGAATTTTACTATTTTTAAGTGATTTCTACGAAATCCAAAAGATTGTTAGTATTTCTAAAATATTTCGTAGAATTTTATGGGGTTTTGAAGGAATCTTAAGAGATTTTTAAGAATTTAAAAAGATTCCAAAGAATTTCAGCGATTTCTAAGATTTTCATGAAATTTTAAGGAATTTCAAAAGGCTTGTAAGAGTTTTCTGGGGTTTTAAGGAATTTTAAGATACTTTAAAAGATTTCTAATAATTTTAAGTGATTTCGTGGAATTTCATCAGATTTCTAAAGTTTTAAGGAATTTTAAATGTTATCCTGGAATTCCAGGGAATTTTAAGATATTATAAAAGATTTCTAAGAATTGCGAAAGATTCTATGGAATTTTATGATTTCTAATAATTTCAAGTGATTTTAAGAGATTTTTCTGATCTTTAAAAGATTTTGTGACAATTTTGAAGAATTTCATGGAATTTGATAAGATTTTTAATATCTTTAACGGATTTTAAATGTTACTGTAAAATTTTTAAAAGTTGTCTGGGAATTTTACGATTTTTACGTGATTTCTACGAAATCCAAAAGATTTTTAGTATTTTAAAAATATTTCGTAGAATTTTATGGGATTTTGAGGATTTTTTTAGGAATTTTATGAGATTTCTAAGGATTTTAAAATATTTCTAAGAATTTCCATTTCTCAGGTTTTCATGAAATTTTAAGAGATTTCAAACAGTTTCTAGGGTTTTAAGGAATTAAAAAATTTTTTGTTGAATTTCGAGGAATTTTCAGAGATTTCAACGTATCGTAAGAAACATTGACGATTTTTAAATGATTTTAAGAGATTTTTATGATTAAAAAAAAATTTTGTGAAATATTAAAGGATTGCATGTTGGAATTTATGAGAGTTCTACGAATTTTAAGCGATTTTCACAACTTTTAACGAATTTCAGGAAATTTTTTTAACATTTAAAATACTGTATGGATTTTGAAGGATTTTAAAGGATTTTTTATAACTCAAAAGATTTCGTAGAATTTAAAAGAATTTTGAAAGTTATCGTCAAATTTTTAGGTATTTCAAGAGGTTTTTCTGATTTGTAAATGATTTCGTGGATTTTTAAGGATTTCATGAAATTTTAAGGGATTTTAAATGTCATTTTAAAAGAATTTAAGAGTTTTTGATGAATTTCATTAAAAATTTGAAAAGTTTTTCATGGTATTTTATGAGATTTCTAATAATTTTAAGGAATTTCAAGATATTTTTCTGATTTTTAAAAAATTTTCTAGAATTTTTAAGGATTCTGTGAAATTTTTTGACGATTTCTAAGAATTTTTAGATATTTTCACCAATTTAATCAACATGTGCGTTATTATTTAGTTTTCCTTGTTACAATTTCAAGTCATTTAGAAGCCATTCAGGTTTGCAACAACTTTCGTCACAGAACTTTTTTTAAGATAGGATTGATTTTATTTTTAAATGGAACCTTTTTTTTCTGAATTAATTTTCTAGTAATCGAAAACTCATGTTATGCATTTACATTTTCTCCTACTCGTTAATAAGAATCACATTTAAACATCGCTACCTAGGAATTTCCTGAAACATTGCACGCACAGAATTATCATTAATTTACATTACAAATTTAACAACCTTAACAGTTTCAACGAGCAAGGGATATTCTAGGTCAACCAAGAGGTAAATAAGGATTGAATGATCCACTTAAAATGCTCCAGAGAAGCTAAAAGTCGGATACTTTAATTTGCTCTACATTTATAAACAAATGGACCAATTACATGAAAACAATTCACAATTACTTTTCGTGTTTTTATTAAATAGACTTATTAAGTTACAGTTTCAATTAAAAATTAAATTCTTCATGAAAACCCAGCATTTCTTAGATTTATATAAAATGTCATAAAATTTTCAAACAACATAAAGATGTATAAACATTTTCTCAACCCAAGTTTTCATCCCAGTTTATGTAGAAGCTTTTCCAAAATTCAAAATCATTTTTCGCAAGATTATAAATATTCACGTATGCATATGTCGTCATATAAATATTCACAGACTTGATGTGGTATTCAGTGATTTATAACTCATAAGCATTCAAAGTTAGGAAACCAAAATACTGCTCAGAACTATCTTTAGGGGAGAATGTGCTGAGAACTAATTCTGTTTGAAACTTCAAACCTGAATTTTGAACGAAGAATAAACACTAAGAAAGTACTTATTTTGCAATTCTTTTAAATGCTAAATAAATAGCACTCCCCAGGCATTAATTTATAGCGCAGAGAGCCATTTCGAAAGAAAAAATATTACAACAAAAAGACAATCAAAATGTATTTAAGGATCGTTCAGCTACTTGAAATACTTTTTATTCAAACTGGGTTCTGCTCATTTGAAAGTTTACTTTGTAAAAAGGGTAATTATAACTCAATCTAGCAAAAATTCTAATTCTATTCTTTCATTAATTCAATTATTCTTTTTCTGAACTATTTCTTAAAAGATAAGTCCATGTGGTATGATTAAAACAACATTTATAATCACTTTGCAAAAGATTTTTGCAAAAATCAACCCCCTTGAAACTCCTTCAAATCGTTTTAAATTCCTCCAAATTTCACAAAAATCTTAAAAATCGCTTGAATACGTCGAAATCTTAAAAATTTTTTTAAAAATCTCTGAAAAAATCTTCATAATTTAAAAATATTTCGAATCCCTTAAAATTCTTTAAAATTTCTGAAAATTGCATGAATTCCTTCAAATTTTTACGAAATATCCTGAAATCTCTTAAAATTTTACGAAGATTTTCAAAATTATAAATCTTTTGAAATCCAAGATAAAATTCATGAAAATCTTTAAAAATTCCTCGAAACCTCTTGAAATTCCTCCATAATTTAAAATCCCTTAAAATCATTAGAAATCTTATCAAATTCCATGAAATCCTTTAAAATTTCACAAAATTTTTTAAGAATCAGAAAAATCTCTTGAAACCCTTTAAAATTATTAGAAATATCGAAGAATTACATAAAATCCCTTGCAATTTTTAGAAATCTTTTAAAAGAAAAATTTTAATTTTTAATTCTTGCAACCCCCTTGAAACTCATTCAAAACGTTTTAAATTCCTCAAAATTTCACAAAAATCTTAAAAATCGCTTGAATACGTCGAAATCTTAAAAAAAATTTTTTAAATCTTATGAAAAAAGAGAAAAAAAATCCTTATAATTTAAAAATATTTAGAATCCCTTAAAATTCTTTAAAATTTCTTAAAATTGCATGAATTCCTTTAAATTTTTATGAAATATCCTGAAATCTCTTAAAATTTTACGAAAATTTTCAAAATTATAAATCTTTTAAAATCCAAGTTAAAATTCATGAAAATCTTTAAAAACTCCTGAAAACCTTGTAACCTTGTATTATCAAATTTCATGAAATCCTTTAAAATTTCACAAAAACCTTTTAAAAATCTTTTGAAATCTTTTAAACTTATTAGAAATCTCATAAAAACTCATCAAATCCATAAAAATTTTACTAAATCTTTTAAAAATCAAAAATCTTTTGAAATCTCTCCATAAAATTCCTTGTCAAATTTTAAAAAATTCTTGAAATTTTACGATAACATTGAGAATCCTTTTATAACTTTAAAATTCGTTAAAACTATTAGAAATCTGATCAAATTTCATAAAATCCTTTAAAATTCTAACAAACTCTTTTAAAGATCATGTTGCGGAGCAACAATTAGTGAAATTTTTAATTATTTCCCTACGCTCGAATAGATTAGAAAAATCTCTTGAAATCACTTAAAATTATTAGAAATCCCCTAAAATTCTATAAAATCTCTCGCCATTCTTAGAAATCTTGTAAAATATCTTAAAATTCTTTGGAATTCCAGGATAACATTTAAAACTCTAACAAACCTTTTGAAATTCCTTAAAATTTCACAAAAACCTTAAAAGTCGCTTGAATTCGTCGAAATCTTTTTAAATTCCTTAAAAATCTCTTTAAAATCCTCATAATTTAAAAAATATTTATAATCCCTTAAAATTCTTTAAAATTTCTTAAAATTGCATGAACTCCTTTAAAATTTCCCGAAATATCCTGAAATCTCTTAAAATTTTACGAAAATTTTCAAAATCATACATCTTTTGAAATCCAGGTTAATAAATTCATGAAAATCTTTAAAAATTCCTCGAAACCTCTTGAAATGCCTCCATAATTTAAAATCCCTTAAAGTCATTAGAAATCTTATCAAATTCCATGAAATCCTTTAAAATTTCACAAAATCTTTTAAAAATCCGAAAAATCTCTTGAAATACTTTTATGTAAATTATTAGAAATCGCATAAATCTCCATCTAATCCATAAAAATTCTACAATATCTTTTAAAAATCGAAAAATTTCTTGAAAACCCTTAAAATATGACGAAAACCTTCGAAATTTTTGTAAATTCTACAAAATCTTTTTAAAATCATAAAAAGCTTTTGTAATTCCTCAATAAAATTTTCTATAAAGTTTTAAATCCCACAAAATACATATTTTAAAAGTCATAAAATTAGCTTTGAAGTCCGATTGAAATCTGATCAAAGTCGTGAAAAATTCTAAAAATTCCGGGAAAATTCTTGAAATTCTTTAAAATTCTACGATAACATATTTAAAATACCATGAAATCTTTAAAAATTCCACAAAATTCCCTTAAAATTCCTACATTTTCAACGTATTTTTTTCGAGTTTAGACTCGTGACAAAATAATGATTAACGAAACCAAATTAAAAATTTCAAATTCAATTCACGCGGAATTTATATGATTCGGCAATTATCAATTGTCGAAAATCACTATCGATACTTACACGACGAATCAGGAATGCAGAATAGAATAGGCGTTACGATATTTCGACTTCGACTCAATCATCTTTTTAGAATAGAATAAATGAGAATGTAAAAATCCAAGTAATGGAACGTACACTTTAATGCGCGTAAAATTTCCTTTCCTTATCCCTACTGTCTCATATTTTATAACTATACAAGCCAAGAAGCAATGAAGGATGACTAGGCCATTAAAATTGAAGCAGGAAAGCCGGCGGCTGTTTACGTAGTCGATATCTGATCACCTGAATTGTAGGATTACGTACCTGGCTAGGTATACAC
This sequence comes from Synergus umbraculus, assembly GCA_900474325.1. NCBI lineage: Eukaryota > Metazoa > Arthropoda > Insecta > Hymenoptera > Cynipidae > Synergus > Synergus umbraculus. The sequence continues at coordinate 44,873 of UCOK01019952.1, forward strand.
TAGCACAATAGACGTGCATCTATATGAATAGGTAATCATCTGGAATGTACATATCGTCTTGATCGGATAGTCTATTGGAAATATCGAGATACCTGACAAACACAAGCCAGGGTTATCACTTTCAGACGCGGCTGATCCAAGTCAAAATAACTCAATAATAATAATAATGAAATCACTCGAGATCTCTCTGAAATTCAATGATGAATTTCAATTTTAATGATGAATTTCAATTTCAATGATTGAATTCAGAAAAAGGGTCTTTATCACGAAATATGCGTGACCTAAAAAACGCATTTCTTATATATAATTGCTGAGAAAGCTCATTCTGCCAACAATTATTTATAATAGAAGAAGCTTGTGCCTCTTAAAAGTTTTATTTCAACAATGAAACTTCCTGTCATTTTTCCGCTCATAAAACCTCCTCCAAAAGAAGGCGTCTCTATTTCGCCGAGTTCTCGTGAATTTCATCAAGAGGCAGGCATAAGGAAAGCGAATCGTAAAACGGAGTAACAAAGTTGCGTTTCTTAAATTAAGCCGCGCGATTTCAGCTCTTCGGTGGAAATTAACGCCAGCAATTGCTAATGAAATCGTCGCTGAACGTGCCGCCGTCTTGCATTTTGCGTTTCCTCCGCTTTTTCCCTTAATTGTCATAAGGACGGAAGTATTCTGAAGGGGAACTGACAGATATGACTCGGCTAACAATAGTGAAGGTAACTAGGGCCGGAAGCATTCAAGCAGCAGCAGAAGGTTGATATTCGTCCAAGGGGTGGACGACAGCTGTATGCAGGGGTTGCTGGAATAAATAAATAAACATAGTCTCTTTTTTCCTTCTTTTTCCTACGTCATTGAGCTTTCTTCCACCTTAATTTCTCACCATTTTTCGTATTTTTCCCTGACATTGCCATCTAGAAGCAGTATAGTTGTTGCTGGTAGTTTGGGTACCAGTGTTGTTGGCAGCGCGTTGTACCGAGAGCCCTTGCTTGGGACTACCACGCCTTCTCTTTCCCCCGACCCCCCCCCCACTAAGAAACAATATAATGTGATTTAGGAGACCATTACTGACACTGTACTTTCCAGGCAGTAGCACCTAGGTGTGATACCCCCATAGAAGTAGGTATAACATATATACCTACCTCTATAATCCCATATAACCGAGTCAAGACTTAAGACCATACCTTACCCTGCCCTAACCCCGTAACCTTTTTTTACTCTACTTTAATGGTGTTAAGTGTTACTTGTTTCTCCTGCTCACCAGTTTCTTTCATTATTTCGCTCCTTTCATTCTTTTACTGAAATAATCAACATCAGTGGATCTTTAATGAATTTTTATTGATACTAGCAGATCAACACGCGCCCTACGCGTAAGATTATTTATTTAATTTCTTACAACTTCTCAAGTCATTAAAAAATCAATGAAGGTTTGTTGATTCAGAAGAAAATCATAAAAAATTTGTCAAATCATTTAAAATTCCACGAGGAACTTTAAAATTTCTTAACATTCTTTGAATTCCCTAAACTTCCTTAAAAATCTCTTGAAATTTCATAAAGTCCTTTTAAAATTCAACTAAATCTTTTAAATCCTTTAAAATTACTTTTAAAAATCAAATTTTTTTTAAATTCTGATAAGCTTTTTAAAATTCTTTAAAATTCCACTAAATCTTTCAAATATTATACATATTTCTTATAATCCCTTTAAATTCATAGAAGTGATTTTTACGAAATTCAAAAGATTTTTAGAATTTTAAAAATATTTCGTGATATTTTAATGGAATTCTTGGAAGTTTAAAGGAATTTATGAAATTTTAAAATATTAAAAAAAATGTTAAGATATTTTAAGGAAATCTAAACTCTAAAATTGAATCAGTCAAATTCCACTGATTTTCAGTGACTCTTTTCTCACGATTTTAATCAGTGAAAATTCACTGAGAATCAGTCAAACGTCACTGAAATTTTCAGTAATCGTCACTAAACTACTAAAAATTTCAGTGACTCTTTACTGATTTCCAGTAGATTATTTATTAATTGAGAAAAGAGTCACTGAAAATCAGTAATTAGTTAAATTTCACTGATTCAAGTTTAAGGGATTTCAAAAGGTTTGTATGAATTATAAGGGGTTTTTAGGAATTTTAAAGGAGGTTCTGAAATTTCGAGGAATTTCAAGATATTTTAACAGATCCTCTCAAAATCCTTTAAAATTCCATGAAAAGCTTTTAAATCCTTTAAAATTACTTTCAAAAATCAAATTTTTTTTTAATTCTTACAAGCTTTTTAAAATTCTTTAAAATTCCACTAAATCGTTCAAATATTATACATATCTCGTATAATCCCTTTAAATTCATGGAAACCTCTTAAAATCTTTTAAAATTAGTGAAAATTCTTACAAGACTTTTAAAATCCTTTGAAATTCCATACGAAAATATTTATAATTCCTTAAAATTTCTTCCAAGATTCTCAAAATCCTTTAGAATGTAACGAAAAACTTTAAAATCCCTTAAAATATATAAAAAATCTTTTGAAATTTTACAAAACTTTTCAAAATTCCCTAAAATTCCACAATATTTAAGAAAAAAACAATAAAAAATCTCGCGAAATCCTTTAAAACTCCATGATAAACATTAAAATTCCTTAAAAAATCTAAATTTCTTAAGATTTGAAAATTTTTTTAAATTTCCTAAAATACGTAAAGATTTCATATGCATTAAGTTCTGAAAAGCTTTTTACGAGTTTTAACTTGGATTTCAAGAAATTTAAGATTTTAATCGTTTTTGTGGATTTTTAAGGGATTTAAAAAGATTTTTGGGAGTTTTAAGAAATTTTAACGAATTTTAACGTATTTCGAAGGTTTTCCTGCCATTTTTTTGCAGTATTAGTTTGTTTTTCTTCTTACAACTTCAAGTCATTAAAAAATCAATGGAATTTTGCTGATTCAAATTTAGAGAGTATAGATTTGAAGCAACACTTTTAACCGATATTTTAGGGACATTTCCGTACATCATTTTTTTAGAGAGGTATTTCAAGAGATTTCTATAGGAATTTAAAAAATATTTCGTAGAATTTTAAGGTATTTCAGGATATTTCGCGGAATTTTAACGGAATTCATGGAATTTCAAGAGAATTTTTGAAATTAATGAATTTTAAGGGATTTTAAATTTACTCTCTTAATTTATAGTACCGAAACGTGAAGAACATTTTTTTAAATCAATATTTGTCAATAATTCGAGACGAACAAATTGTCAAAGAAAAATATCCAATAGTTAATTTTTTAAAGGACGTAAAGAGGCTTTAAATGTTATCGTAGAATTTAAAGAATTTCAAAAAGTTTCTGATGTGAATATCAAGAGAGGTTTTCACGAAATTAAAAAGATTTCAAGTGATTTTTATGAGTTTTTAAATATTTTATGAGTTTAAAGGATTTTAAAGTTTGTCAGATAATTTTATTAAGGGATTTCCAAAGAATTTCTATACATATATGATTTTTAGAATTATTTGTATAATTTAAAAGGATTTTGATTTTTGCAGTAAAATTTTAAGGGATTTTATGAGAATGTTTTAATTATTACAATATTTTGTAGACTTTTTAAGGATTTAAATCGTTAATGATTTTAATCGTTTTTAATTTTTAAGGGTAAAAATTCACAAAAACATTACATCATTTTTGTTCAAGAAGTATTTTAAGAGATTTTTGGAATTTTAATGGATTTTAAAAAGATTTCGTAAAATTTTAAGATATTTTAGGATATTTCGCGGGATTTTAACGGATAATTCATGAAATTTCAAGAGAACTATTAAAGTTAAGGAATTTTAAGAGATTTTAAATGTTTAGAATTTTTTAGGAATATTAAGAGTTTCTAAGAATTGAGATTAAAATTAAGATTGAAATTCCAACGAATTTTAAGGAATTTTTTGATTTTTAAAATATTTTATAGAATTGTCAGGATTTTTTCTTATATGATTTTTAAAAGAATTTGTAGAATTTAAAAGAATTTCGAAGGTTGTAGTAAAATTTTAAGGGATTTTATGAAATTGTTCTAATTATTGAAAGATTTTTAAACATTTCATGAAATTTGATAAGATTTCTAAGAATTTTACGAGGGTTTAAAGGATTATAAAGTTGTCAGGTAATTTTATTTATTTCTCTAATTTAAAAAAATTTTGTAGAATTTTTAGGGATTTCATGGAAATTTGATATGATATCTAAAGATTTTAAATGTTAAGAAATTCCAAGAGTTTTTTAAATCAATTTTTAGAGATTTTTGCTAATTTTAACATGGTTGTCAAGATATTTATAATTTTAATGGTTTTGCTGATTTTTTAAGGGATTTCTTGAGGTTTTTGGGAGTGTTAAGAATTCTTAACGAATTTTAAGGTATATTTCCAAGGTTTTCCTGACATTTTTTGCGCCATTAGTTTGTTTTGTTTTTTCTTACAACTTCAAGTCATTCAAAAGCCAATTAGGTTTGCAACAACAATGTGTGCGAGATTTTCGAGACAAATTAATATCTGTCATATAACTTTTAAGTAGTAGCAGTTTTAAGTAGTATAAGCTACCTTAGGTCAGGCATAATGATTTTTAAGTGTTATGAGAGTTGTTTGAAGTCAGTCACATATTTAGTGGGTGGAGATCTCACATTTTCTACTCCATTCGCAAAAAAAGGAGTTTACAGTAGTATATGTCCTTTTAAGTCAGACATAAGGAGATTTAAATTTTTTTTTTATTATCTGAAATTCTTTAAAATCATTAAAATCTTCTGTAAATGTCTGAAAATCGTTTGAAATACTTCCAAATTTTTCAGAGTTAACTAAAATCTTTTCAAATATCTTGAAAAACCCTTGAAAGCTCTTCAAGTTCTTAAAATTACTTAATGTTCAATAAAACATTATTAAATCCCTTAAAATTACTTAAAACCACCTGAAATCTCAGATTCCTGAATATTTCTGGAAATTCTAATTTAAAAAAAATCCTTGAAATCTCAAAAAATTCATTAAAATCATTTAAAATCTCTTTAAAACTCCTTTAAATTAAAAAAAATTTCTTAAAATCTCTTACAACGCTGGATAAATTTCAGCCAGTAAATAAATCAAAAAATTTTCGACTTCAAACTCTGGAAACATCTAAAAAAATATTGTTATTCACTGAATGTCAATCAATATTTGCAGAAACTTAATTTCGTGTGAGAATAGATTCTGGCTACTCATTTTTTAAATAGAATTTAAAAAATTCTCATCTCAAATATATATATTCAGGTAATTTTCGCGACAGCGCAAGATAGAAGATAATATACGAAACTAGATTCGCAAAAACCTAATTATCCTTCTACTCGAAAAGAAACACATTCTACTTTTGTTCTCATTGTTTTTTTCGTAGCTAATCCCAACGGTGCGGGAAAAAATACATAATAAAATGCTACCTCTTTTTTTTCAACTCCACTCCCATCACTTCAGCCTCCCTCTGTTCCGCAGGGAGTTTACTGCGTGTTGGATCGCAGTGGTTTTAGTGAAGAAGTTTACCTGCCCTTCAAAATGGAGTCGCAAAATGATCGGAGGTAGTTTCAACGGGTTGGCATGTTCATGTCATAAATCTACGGTTCTCAGTGGCTCGACTTCGAAGCGCAAGTTTATAACACAGTAGAGAAGTATAGTAAGGATGAAGGGAGTGAAAAAGAGGAAAAGGAGAGAAGACAGAGAGCGAGTGGCACAAAAGTTATTAAATTTGATTAGACTTTGCCGCATAGTGGTGCAAACGGAGGTGGCGAAGAGGCAAAGTGGGAAACGGAAACGACCATACGACGAAGGGTAAAAGGAGCTAGATTTCACCAGGGGTTGGTGGTCTAGCAAAGGGGACTAGTTTCGAACAGCTGCAGCGCAAAATGGCCTGCCGCGAAGCAGAGATCGTATTAAATATAATTGTTGAAGTTCTTCCGCTATAAGAGAGGTGACGACAGTTTCTCTGAATTATCTTATTGTTGCGTTTATATAGAGCGAATTACTAGGCGATACTAGGCTTGCCAAACTTCCAACAACGACTTGACACCTGCAGAATACGTGAAAACTTAAAAAGTACAATTAATTTCAATAAAATTGTACATAATTTGCACAAGTTTAAGAGTGAAATATTATATAAAGGGAAGAATATATGAAGGGAAGTAGTAACGTAACGAGGGCGGGGCGACCGGGACGCAAGCTCCTTCGCTGGTTAAGCAAACAAATTAAAAAAAAAATTTTCAGAAATTCTTTAAGTATGACGATAAATATAAGGTAAATTTCGATCTCTTTAGAAATAGGAAATACGTAAAACTAAATACTCTTCGAGAAATCAAAACTTTTTTTCAATTCGCAAAATTCCTTGATTATGATGATGTAATGACAGATGAATTTATAAGCGTGAACGCAAGGAGACAGAATAAGTTGTTACTGTAATTTTAGGAATGAGTCGTACTTATAAATTAGACATAATTCTTACATATTATTGAAAATGTTATAAAATTAGCAATTAATTTAGAATTTTTATTTCTTAAAATGCGTTTATTATTCTTTAAAATTTCGTGAAATTTCTTTAATTTTCGAAAATTCACATGATATTCTTTAAAATTATACTTAAAAAGACCTATGAAATCTGATTAAACCTCTTAAAATTTTTATAAATTCACTGAATTATTGTAAAATCCCTTGGATTACTAAAAGTTTTTAAGATTTCTAAATATCCCATAAGATATCGTAAAATCCCTTAAATTATTAGAAATCCCATGAATTGTCATGAAATCTCTATTAAAATTCCTGAAAATTCAATGAAATCTTGTAAAATCCCCTGAATCCCTTAAAAGTCCTTAAAAATTACTAAATATCCCTAAAATATCGTAAAACCCCTTTAAATTATTAAAAATTCCATGAAATGTCATGAAATCTCATAAAATTCCCGATAATTCCATGAAATCACGTAAAATCCCTTGAACCCGTTTAAAGTCTTTAAAATTACTTAATACCCATAAAATAACGTAAAATCCATTGAATTCCTTAAAATTACTGAAATATCCTATAAAATATCGTAAAATCCCTTAAAATTATTTAAAATCCCATGAGATGTCATGAAATCTCTTAAAATTTTTGAAAATCTACTGAAACTTCGTAAAATCCCTTGAATTCCGTAAAAGTCCTTAAAATTACTAAATATCCCATGAGCTATCGTAAAATCCCTTAAAATTATTAAAAATTCCATGAAATGTCAAGAAATATCTTAAAATTACTGAAATATCCTATACAATATCATAAAATCCCTTGAATTCCTTAAAAGTCCTTAAAATTACTAAATGTCCCATAAAATATTGTAAAATCCCTTAAAATTATTAAGAATCCTATGAAATGTTATGAAATCCCTTAAAATTCTTTTAGAAATTTCGCAAAATTAATTGGTATTTCTTAAAATTACTTAAAATTACTCAAAATCTCATAAAGTCTCATTATATCTTTTAAAGTTACTCCAAATTTCGTTAAATTCTTTTAAATTCTTGAAATTCCAATATAATCTCATCAAATCCTTGAAAATTTCTGGAAAAATTATATTAAATTTTATGCAATTTCGTAAAATCCTTTAAAATTTCATGAAATTCCTCGAAATACCGTGAAATCACATAATATTTCTAAAATCTCAATAAATTTCATAAAAACCTTCTAAATTCCTTAATATTATTCAAGATTCCATGAAATCTCATTAAATCTTTTAAAATTCCTTAAAATCCAATGAAATTTCGCAAAATCAATTTATATTCCTTAAAATTACTAAAGTTCCATGCAATCTGATTAAAGTCCTTAAAAATTACTAAATATCCCTAAAATATCGTAAAATCCCTTAAAATTATTAAAAATTCTATGAAATGTCATGAAATCTCTTGAAAGTCCTCAAAATAAGTTAATTTAATCTCGTAAAATATCTTAAAAGTATATCTAAAATTTAATGAAATCCCTCAAATCTTTTAAAAATTCTCTCAAAATCCTTAAAAGCCTTTAAACTTATATTTAATCTCCATACAATATCTTAAAATGCCTTTAACATCTTTCAAAATTTGGTCAAATTCTTTGAAATTTTGTAAAATCATTTAATATATATAACCCTTCAAAAGTGACTAAAAATCCTATGAAATCTTATGAAATTCCTTTAAATTTCGCAAAATCAATTGATATTTCTTAAAATTACTTAAAATTACTCAAAATTGTGTTTATTTAATTAATTTTTTTATTGTATTTATAATTTTGACCATGAAATTAAAATCAAAGTTAAAATTATGCCTGATTTTTTTTGCGTGAAGACTTTGGAGGGAAGGATGGTGTATGAACACTGTCAGAAATATATTGAAAATTCAACCATTTTTCATTTACTGTGATTGAAAATTCAACAACTTTTCATTGAATATTCAACTATTTTGTTGAATTCAACTGCTTTTGATTGAATATTCATTCAGCTACGGTAATTGTAAAAAACTTCAACTAAAGTAATTGAAGTTTTTTTTACAATGAAGGGCGCAATGATCTGCTTTTGCCCAGGGCATAAAAATGTATCATTACGGCACTGAAGGGAAGAAACATGTTTGAAGAAGAGAGAATAAAATCACGAAATTCTTTTGTCATTGCTAAAAGAGCTAAAAGTATAAATATCTTGGAAACTTCTTGGTGACACTTTATAGATACTCTATCTTTCGATATAAAATTTCAACTTTATATGGCACTCGGGTGTGTGCATTTAGTATCTATAGGAATGAAGAGTATATTGTCGAGAGTTAGATACGTTGCGTCAGTTTCGAAAGTATCGTACCCTCGGAGAATTGCAGGACCTGGGAATATACGATTGTAACAGAAAGAGATACATCATGACAATCTGTGAAAAACTTTTTCGATCATCGATTCCTTCTACCCTTTACTTCTTTCTATTGCTCTGAGTTCTTTTTCACATTCGATTCTTTTCTTTCTCACTTGTACGAACATACCCCTCATTCTCATATTCCCCACGGTACACGGTCATGGGGGAGCAGTCCAAGTTCACACTCGATTTACGGTGAAAAAGGATATCGATTGCTGCTCGTTGCCGGAGCTAATGTGCATCCGCCGGAGATGAATGAATAGCCACTCGGGTGTAAGGTGCAAAATTTTTGAATGGATCACGAAGTCGAAAGTCAGTAGGGCTTTGTTAAGCTCCCCCAACTCCTCGATAAACTTTTTTCGAGCACAAGATGAAATTTGCTTGAGAACGATTTTAATTTGCTTGCAATGATAAATTATTATCCAGAGAATTCATTTTTATTTTTCAAATATAGTATTCTAATTGGTTTCGATGTCGATAAACTGAAAATAATACGACTAATAATTAATCAAAGAATAATCGATTTTCAATAACTTGATTGACCCAATAGTATTCCTTCAAACTTTCATAATTTTTATTGGTTCTATGAATTCTATACGCTTTCGAAAATAAACGTACGACTATTTCCTGTTATTCACAGACGAATAAATTCTTAGTTTTTGTACAAGTTCATGATTGCTTTTCTGTGAAAAGGAGAGAAAATTTGCGAAACGATTTGTCACTTGAGGAAAATGAAGTGAAAAAGCTCGTTTCGATTTCCAGCAATAACCGTGTTTTCCCTCAGCTCGAAAACTCATTGGCGCGCCAATATTGGATCTTCACTACTGCTCAATCGGGCGGCCTTTCATTGTCGTGTCTGACCGAACAATGCTCTTACTACTGGGAGTTATAAACCGTGTGACAAACGCTTTACGGGTTACAGAAGCGGCTCTACAGAAGATCGTTGAGATTTGATAATGGAAACAGTAGAGATACTACCATTATTTCTGTCTGATAACAACATCACATGAAAACTCATTACAGCTGACTTTAAACGACTTATACTACTTAAAAACTGCCCCGGCTTACTTAAAACTACTCATTATCCTTGAATATCATTATTTTTATTATCTCAGTATGAAAAATATGAATGCTACTTACATCCTGTCGTGTCTGACTTAAAACTAATTATTCTACTTAAATACCATTATTTCTGACACATAGAAATGGAAAAAGTCTTTAATTTGGAAAATTATAAAAGGATTTCAAGAGATTTACAGTAATTTTAGGGAATTTCGAGGAATACTAAAAGATTTTGCTTAATTTTATTGAAATTTAAAGGGATTTTGAAAACCCTTAAGATGTTTTGAATCCTTTGAAACATCTGAAATTCCCTAAAATGAAAAATCACTTAAAATCTATATAAAATCCCTTAAAATTTCTTAATAACCCGGGTAAATTTCTACTAGTAAATAGATAAAAATAAAATGATTTTTGTAACTGTTTGATATTCTTAATAAACAAAATGCAACAAAAAAAGTAAAATAAAAATGTTCGTCAGACGTCTGAAACTTCAATCCAATCATATAATATCTCTACAAAAATCTACACGATTATCATACATTTTTTACATCACTAATTTCCTCCAATTACAGAAAGTAAGAGCTAAAATCCATTTAAAATTGTGCAGTATAAATTTTATGAAAATATATTTTGATGTCTCTCGTAATTTTAATATTAAAAGCGAAGAATCATTTATTATTTCAAGTGAATGAAATTCCGTGATAGGAATAATAGAAAATAATTGAGAATCCTTTATTATAGAAATATAATTTGGTGAAATTCCTTTAAATGTTGTAAATTCACTTGATATTTCTTAGAATTACTCAACATCCCATTAAATTTGATTAAATTCTCTTAGAATTCCTGGAAATCCACTGAAATTTCGTAAAATCCCATGTATTTATTAAAAGTCCTTATAAGTACCAAATATCCCATAAAATGTCGTACAATCCCTTAAAATTATTAAAAATCCCATGAAATATCATGAAATCTCTTAAACTTCCCGATAATTCAATGAAATCTTGTAAAATCCTTGAATTCCTTAAAATTACTAAATATCCCATAAAATATCGTAAAATGCCTTAAAATTATTAAAAATCACTTGGAATATCATGAAATCTCTTAAAATTCCTAACAATTCAATGAAATCTCGTAAAATCCTTTAAAAGTCCTCAAAATAAGTTAATATTCCGTAAAATATCTTAAAAGTATTTAAAATCCCATTAAATCTGATTAAATCTTCTAGAATTCTTGAAAATCCACTGAAATTTCGTAAAATCCCCTGAATTACTTAAATCTTTTTAAAACGTCTAAATATCCCATAAAATATCGTAAAATCCCTTACAATTATTAAAAATACCATGAAATATTATGAAATCCTTGAAAATCCTTCAAATACAGTGAACATTCGCTCAAAGATCTGGAAACTAGTCGAAAGGAAAAGTAAAATTCGTCTTTTATATAAGGTAGACGATTTTTTTTTACATTTATCGAAATATGTAATTACAAGAAAATTTCCACTGTTCCCAAAACCCAAAATTTGTATTTATCTACTAGGAGTAATTTGGAGAATTTAGAGAAGTTTGCAAAATATTTTAAATGATTTTAAGGAATTTCAAGAGATTTCATAAGGTTTAGAAAATTATAAAAGGATTTCAAGAGATTTATAGTAATTTTAGGGAATTTCGAGGAATACTAAGAGATTTTG
>UCOK01019952.1:60477-72097 GCA_900474325.1 Synergus umbraculus
TTTAAATGATTTTAAGGAATTTCAAGAGATTTCATAAGGTTTAGAAAATTATAAAAGGATTTCAAGAGATTTATAGTAATTTTAGGGAATTTCGAGGAATACTAAGAGATTTTGATTGATTTTATTGGAATTTAAAGGGATTTTGAAAACCCTTAAGGTGTTTTGAATTCTTTTAAACATCTGAAATAATTGAGAATTCTTTAGTCTTAAAATATAATTTGGTGAAATTCGTTTAAAATTCGTAAATTCACTTGATATTTCTTAAAATTACTCAAAATCTCATTCAATCTGATTAAATGTCTTAAAATTCCTGAAAATCCACTGAAATTTCGTAGAATCCCTTGAATTCCTTAAAAGTTTTTAAAACGTCTAAATATCCCATAAAATATTTTAAAATCCCTTACAATTATTAAAAATCCTATGAAATATCATGAAATCCTTAAAAATCCTTCAAATATAGTGAACATTCGCTCAAAGATCTGGAAACTAGTGGAAAGGAAAATAAAGTTCCCCTTTTATATAAGTTAGACGACTTTTTTTTTGACATTTATCGAAATATGTAATTACAAGAAAATTTCAAAAGATTTATAGTAAGTTTAGGGAATTTCCAGGAATACTAAGAGATTTTGATTGATTTTATTGGAATTTAAAGGGATTTTGAAAACCCTTAAGGTGTTTTGAATTCTGTTAAACATCTGAAATTCTCTAAAATGAAAAATGACTTAAAATCAAAACCCCTGTAAATTTCGACTAGTAAATAGATAAAAATAAAATGATTTTGGTAACTGTTTAATATTCTTAATAAACAAAATGCAACAAAAAAAATAAAATAAAAATGTTCGTCAGACGTCTGAAACTTCAACCCAATCATATAATATCTCTACAAAAATCGACACGATTATCATACATTTTTTACATCACTAATTTCCTCCAATTACAGAAAGTAAGAGCTAAAATCCATTTAAAATTGTGCAGTAAAAATTTTATGGAAATATATTTTGATGTCTCACGTAATTTTAATATTAAAATCGAAGAATCATCTATTATTTCAAGTGAATGAAATTCCGTGATAGGAATAATCGATCTCGTATAAAAAGGCACTGTAAAATCGTGGACAGTGAAACTCGAATACTTTTATAACTTTATTATCCAGAGTATAGTAGTATAACTACTATTCCATCTATCATGCATAATAAAGCTCAGATGAAATGAAATTAAAGTCATATCGTCGACTTGATATTTATTTTGAATTTCCCAAGATATATAATAACATTATAAGATTGTAAAAATTGCTCATGTCAGTGAACTTTCGGAACTGGGTTAATCAAGAAGCTATTCGCTTACAAATTACAGACTTTAGTTAATACTTTGATATATATATATAGCTTTAAATCGGAAATCGGAAGTATCCCGTCGGATGCCGATTAAAAGTATCGAAACTACCAGAGATGGATACTTACTTCACGGAATCTCAATCGTCAATTTAGCTCGTAAATGCGGGAATAAACTTCATTCGATCTCCATTAAAATCGGAAGCAGATCAAATACAAATTAGATTTGACTCGGTTCACTGCACCGGCACGGAATTGGCTTTAAAGAAGCGTCCCGCGAATAACGAATGTCATTGAGCACATTCTGAAGTTTCTTGTCTGGAGTTAGAAAGTCTTCGGAACGGTAGTCAAAGACTCACAAGAGCGATACGAGAAAAAGAAACTCTACTGCTTAGGACTCGACGTCTCAGCGGGATACAATCGATCGAAGTCGTTACGTTGTCCTTTGGGGAGTTCATGAAGGATAAATCGAATTAGGAACCTTTGGGTATTAGCAGAAACTGTACTGATCTTTTTCTAGCAGACGCATAGTTGCAAACTCATCCTGCAAAAAGTATCCAAACTTAATTATCGCCGAGCAACAACTTTTCCTCAAGTCTTAATCTTCATTTACTATTCCTGCGAGGAAAAAACTCTCATTCGTTTTAAATGCTTCTTTATAAACACATTTACTAAGATGTTTATTCGCCGACATTAACAGCTTTACAACTATCTAAAGATTTTCTACACACCAAAAAAAGAAAAATCCAAAAATGCCTTGAAATGATTTATTCTACTTGAAACCTTCTATGTCTGACTTAAAACCATTTGTGCTACTGAAAAATACTAATGACTTGAATTAATGCGAATTTTTCGCGTTTATTTAATTAATTGATATTTTCTTGAATTCTTGAAAAACTCTTATGCAAAAAAGTCCAATAACGGGAGCAGAAATTTCTATTAACCACGCTGAAAGATGTTACGTTTTTGTTGGCACACCATACGAAGCTGGACACAGCAGATATTACGAAGCGACCAAAAGCCACAGAATCGTGCCGCTGGAACGTGCTGTGAAACCGAATTGACAATTTAAAAAAAGAAATCCGTTCTCGTTCGTTTGCATGCAGATAGGACTGTTTTTTTTTTATTTTATTTTAAATTTTTATTAGCTTACAACAAAGCGAAAGATGCGCTGGCCCAGTGGGTGCAGTCCGGTTCCTCTGTTGTGACCAATTTTTGAGATTGCATAACTCTTCTCTTGGGGTTTTTTCGCGTTTTTTTTTTTATTGAACAAAAGCATATCAAGAATGCTATATATAAAAAAAAGTAAAAAACTTACTCGAACTATTTCTTTTTTGGATTTCAGACGAGAAAATTATGATTGAGAGTATATATCTGTATATATAATTAAAAATGTTTTTTGGTTCGTAATTTTCTAAATTATTCTACAATTATTAAATAATTGCGCGTTTTCAACAAAATTTCGTCGGAAGAGATGAAATACCAGTAGCCATGAATCTAATTATGCCAGTTCAGTTAACAGTGGCTGATATTGCTATTAAGTCACCCTAGGTCCTGTATCGCGTGTGCGTCGATCAAATACGTACAATATATGCTTCATTCATCTCACAAAGGGGTAAAGGTTCAATTAAAGCAATTAAATTCTCATTTTTCCTGAGAACAATAACTCTATGTGTCCTATTCTTTAATTCATAATGAAATTTTTATGATACTATAGCAATTATGATCCGCGCGATTAATTTCTCGTTTTTGTTCGACTCACTTTTTGCCAGTAGAAAAAATAATTGAGTATTTTTTAGTCTTGAAATATAATTTGGTGAAATTCGTTTAAATTTCGTAAATTCACTTGATATTTCTTAAAATTACTCAAAATCTCATTTAATCTGATTAAATATCTTGGAATTACCTGAAAATCCACTGAAATTTCGTAAAATCCCTTGTATTCCTTAAAAGTTTTTAAAACGTCTAAATATCCCATAAAATATCGTAAAATCCCTTAAATTCCTTAAAAGTCTTTAAAATTTACTAAATATCCCATAAAATATCGTAAAGTCCCTTAAAATTATTAAGAGTCCTATGAAATGTCATGAAATCTCTTAAAATTCCTAACAATCCAATGAAATCTCGTAAAATCCTTTAAAAGTCCTCAAAATAAGTTAATATTCCGTAAAATATCTTAAAAGTATTTAAAATACAATTAAATCTGATTAAATCTCTTAGAATTCCTGAAATACCACTGAAATTTCATAAAATCCCTTGAATTCCTTAAAAGTTTTTAAAACGTCTAAATATCCCATAAAATATCGTAAAATCCCTTACAATTATTAAAAATCCCATGAAATATCATGAAACCTCTTAAAATTTCTGAAAATCTATTGAAATTTCATAAAATCCCTTGAATTCCTTAAGAGTCCTTCAAATTACAAAATATCCCATAAAATATCGTAAAATGCCTTAAAATTATTAAACATCACTTGAAATATCATGAAATCTCTTAAAATTTCTGAAAATATATTGAAATTTCATAAAATCCCTTGAATTCCTTAAGAGTCCTTCAAATTACTAAATATCCCATAAAATATCGTAAAATACCTTAAAATTATTAAAAGTCCTATGAAATGTCATGAAATCTCGTTAATATTCTGTAAATTATCTTTAAAATATTTAAAATCTCATTAAATCTGATTAAATCTCTTAGAATTCCTGAAAATCCGCTGAAATTTCATAAAATCCCTTGAATTCCTTAAAAGTTTTTAAAACGTCTAAATATCCCATAAAATATCGTAAAATCCCTTACAATTATTAAAAATCCCATGAAATATCATGAAACCTCTTAAAATTTCTGAAAATCTACTGTAATTTCGTAAAATCCCTGAAATTCCTTAGAAGTATTTAAAACATCTAAATATCCTATAAAATATCGTAAAATCCCTTAAAATTATTAAAAATCCCATGAAATCTCTTAAAATTTATGAAAATCTATTGAAATTTCATAAAATCCCTTGTATTCCTTAAAAGTTTTTAAAACGTCTAAATATCCCATAAAATAACGTAAAATCCCTTAAAATTATTAAAAGTCCCATGAAATCTCTTAAAATTTATGAAAATCTATTGAAATTTCATAAAATCCCTTGTATTCCTTAAAAGTTTTTAAAACGTCTAAATATCCCATAAAATATCGTAAAATCCATTGCAAGTATTAAAAATCCCTTGAAATACCATGAAATCCTTCAAAATCCTTCAAAATCTGGTCAAAATCCTTTAAATATTGTTAAATCTCTTGATATTCCTCGATATTCTTTAATGTTTCATAAAATTCTTTAAAATTCCACAACCTATCGCTACAACCCATCAAATTTATACTCGAAATCCTATCATAAAATCTTATGAAATTCCTTTCAATTTCGCAAAATCAACTGATATTTTTTTAAATTACTTAAAATTATTTAAAATTACATAAAGTCTCATTTTATCTTTTAAAATTACTCAAAATTCTTGAAAATCCAATATATATTCTCAGATTCTCACCAAATCCTTTACTGGATATGAATGTCCTTAAAATTACTTAATATCTCATAAACTATTTTAAAATTACTTATAATCTCCCAAAATATCATCAAATCCCATAAAATTACTTAAAATCGCATTAAATCTTATGAAATCTCTTGAAATTCTTGAAACTCCAATGAAATCTCGTAAATGTCTTAAAATCTCTTAAATCATTAACATAACTTAATAGGTATCCTATGAAATATCGTTAAATCTGAATATCATTTAAAATTGCATGCAATTTCGTAAAATCTTTTTAAATTTGATAAAATTCCTCAAAATGCCCTGAAATCACTTAATATTTATAAAAACTCAATAAATTTCGTAAAGCCCTTTTAAATTCCTTAACATTATTCAAGATTCCATGAAACCTCATGAAATCTCTTAAAATAACTTAAAATTTAATGAAATTTCGTAAAATGCCTAAAAAAAACTCTTAAAAATTTCTCAAAAAAATACTTAAAATTCCATAAAATATATATTCAAATCCCTTAAAATTACTTATTATAATCCCATAAATTTGGTAACATCACTTTTTAAATTAAAATGTTATATGTAAATTTTCTTTTCTTCATAATTTATCATACTTTCCCAAATATTATGAATTCTTATACACGTATTAAGTTGATAAGTAAGTAAGCAGAGTAAAGTGTTTATCTGAGCAGTTTTCGGGGCTCTGATTTTTTGTGGAGCAAACTCGTTATCGGGCAAACAGTCGAGCCTGATTTAAAGAACTGTAGACACTCCTTCGAGAAGTCTTACAGGAAATCCACGTTGAACTTTGTACTTCAGTAGATATAGTCGTAGAAAGTGCCGTTTACTTCGAGCCAAAGACCATCGGTACTCGTCGACGTAACATCTTCTCTTCTTCAACAACTTGTTCTGGCACGGGTATACTCTCTCGTTAAGATACCACAAACTCAGGGAGAAGTTGTCGATACTCGACGGATTCGTACCAACCCCTCGTGTTTCCTCCTCTTCCTTTCTTTTCGTCTCAAATCGTTGGAACCGGTAATCTCCTATTACCGCTGATAGAGGAGCAAAGTGAGAAATTGCCAGCTGCTCCACCAGATACACCAATTTGTTTTGCTGTTCTTTATATTATTGCCTCACTTAACTGTTTAATCTCTCCGACAAATTATTTTTATAAGAATTAATGTTTTCCACTTCTTGGAGGAGTAGTTATTTTCATGGATATTATATCCTTATATATTATCCTATCTTAAAAAATTGGTGTCACGAAATGTATCGAAAATTATTTAGAAATTCTAAAATTCTTTTGAATTTAGTGAAAATTACTTGAAAATCGTCAAAATTCCTTAAAATTCATGAAAATCTCTAAAAATTTCTAGCAATCTCTGGAAATTTTTCAACTATTAAAATCTCTTAAAATCATTAAAGATTTCATCAAATTCCATGAAATCTTTAAAAATATTACAAAATCTTTTATAAATTAGAAATATTTTTTGAAAACCCTTAAAATTTTACGAAAACCTTCGAAATCTTTGTAAATTCTACAAAATCTTTTTAAAATCATAAAAACCTCTTGAAACCCTTTACAATTATTAGAAATATCGAAAAATTAAATAAAATCCCTCGCAATTTTTTAGAAATCTTTTAAAATTAAAATCTTTTAATTTAAATTTAAATTAATTCCTTCAAACCGTTTTAAATTCCTCAAAATTTCACAAAAACATTAAAAATCGCTTGAATTCGTCGAAATCTTTTTAAATTCTTTTAAAAATTCTTTAAAAAATCTCATAATTAAAAAATATTTTGAATCCCTTCAAATTCTTTAAGATTTTTTAAAACTGCATGAATTCCTTTAAAATTTCACGAAATATCCTGAATTATCTTAAAATTCTACGAAATGTTTCAAAACCATAAATCTCTTGAAATCCACTTTAAAATTCATGAAAATCTCTAAAAATTTCTAGCAATCTCTGGAAATTTCTCAACTCTTAAAATCTCTTAAAATCATTTTAAAATCGTCAAAATTCCTTACGATACGTTAAAATCTATGAAAATTCCTCGAAATTCCACGAAAAATTTTTTAATTCATTAAAACCCTAGAAACTGTTTGAAATCTCTTAAAATTTCATTCACAACCTTCCAAATAAAATTCGTTAAAATATGTTAAAATTCCACCAAATTTTACAACATTTAAAATCTATTAAATTCCTTTAAAATTCCACTAAATACTCTGAAATCCCTTAAAATTCTACAAAATTATTTAGAAATTCCAAAATTCTTTTGAATTTAGTGAAAATTACTTGAAAATCGTCAAAATCCCTTAAAATTCATGAAAATCTCTAAAAAGTTCTAGCAACCTCCTGAAATTTCTTCACATTAAAAATCCCTAAAAATTATTATATATCTTATCCGATCCCATAAAATCCTTTAAAATTTTACAAAATCTTTTAAAAATCAGAAAAATCTCTTGAAATACTTTTATGTAAATTATTAGAAATCTTATAAAACACCATCACGATAACATTTAAATCCATTTACGTCTTTTAAAATCTATAATATTAAAATTATTAGAAATTTCACAAAATCTCTTGAATTCCTTTAAACTTTATGGAAATTGTATCATAACATTTAAAATTTATTAAAGTCCTTCACAATTTTCTGAAATCTTTTGAAATCTCTTAAAATTCCCAGAAAATTCTTGAAATTCTCTGAATTCTACGATAATATTTTCTATATATCCTTTAAAATCCATTAAAATTATTAGAAAACTCATCAAATTCCATGCAATCCTTTAACATTTCACAAAATCTCTTAAAAATCATGAAAATCTCTTGAATTCGCTTAAAATCACTTAAAAATCTTCAAAATTACTTACAATACGTTAAAATTTCTTAAAATTCCCTTAAATTCCACGAAAACATTTAAAAATATTAAAACCTTATAAACTGTTAGAAATTCTCAGAAGTTTGTTAAAATCTCTTTAAATTCTTAAAAACCTCTTGAAATTCGTTAAAATTTGTAAAAATATCTAAAAAATTGTTATAAAATCAGAAAAATCTCTTAAAATTTCTTAAAATGATTATAAATCTCATTAAATTTCACAAAATCTTTAAAGAATCATAAAAATCTTTTGAATTTGCTGAATATTTCTCGAAATTTCACGAAAATATTAGAAATTCCTTAAAATTTGTTGAAATTCGTAAAAATCACTTGAAAATTGTTAAAATCCACTAAAATTACTAGAAATCTTTTGAAATTTCTCTCTTAAAAAGGTACATTGTATAACAAAATTTCTCTATAAAATCTCGCATAAATTATTGTTTCAAATTTTACTCTCCAAATTTGAATCAGCGAAATTTCATTGTTCTTTGACTGAGTTGAAGTTGTAAAAAGTAAAATATACAATTATATATTCTTATACAATCTCAGTAAATATATAAAAACTGTCATTAATAATTAAAATGTCTTTTAAAATGTTTCTCTACTTTAATGGCGGCGAATGAATAAAAGTGCAAAGATACTTGGATTTTCATTATAATTTCTTTACTTCCGGAAAATTTAATTAACCAATGAATAATTAAATCATTATAAGCTTCTCTTGCTTCTAGTACCTCGATCACTTAATGGACTCAATTTTTGCTCAATATTTCATTAGCCCAACTGCGCATTTCTTTGAATGTAAAGTTTAAATGCTTTTAAATTTAATGCATTTCAATTAAATAACTTTTCATTGCAAACATTTGCTGATTGGTTTAAACCCTATTTATGTAGTCCTATAATACTGAAAGAGAGTGAAAAAGATGTGAGAATATTACAAGCTTCTTCGGATTTTTGCCACTGCTCTAATTGATTTTGAAGTAAAGTCACAAACTATTTTCAAATCCTGAACTTTGAGTTTTTTCTGGTTTTCCTCCGAGGAAACTTAAACGCTCGGTTGTATAACACGACCCGAGGAAACATTTTTCTAGAATACGCGACCTCACGTAACGTAATAATATAATGCGCTTCGACACACGCACGAACTCAGGAAACTAGCTACTTTCTTGCAATATTTTTGCGCGAATACCAGAACAAAAGCTTTAATTTCAAAGAGTGAAAACAGAGGGTGGTGTACCGACACGATCCAAGAACAGGCCCCGCAAAAGAAAACCCGAAGCGCTATTTTTCTCTCCCCGCCTTCATTCTTATCCTTTTCTTATTCTATCTCCATTCCTCGTTTTCTGTCTTTCAAGATTCCTCTTGTTCCCCGAGACGATGCTCCTTGTAGACACCGTACGTTTTTTTTGCCTCTATCAAATACCATCTCCTTGCCTTTGTGTATCTTCGTCCCTCCCTTTTCTCATTGCACTCATCTTCTCTATTTTCTTTGTTTTATCGCCTGCTCTTCTTCGCCCACATTTCTTGCTTCCTTTTTCAGATTTTACATTCCATCTTTCCAGCACAGACTCAATCTTTAGGGCACACAAAGTGAGCTAACGTGCAACACCCTTCGAAACCCCTTTGATCCTTTCTGAGATGCAAAAGGCGTCGGTTCATGAAGTGCTCGAATGTTTTTGAAATGGGAAATTCAGTAATAGTTAAACGTATGCATATCAAAGACCTTTAATTTAATATTTATCCCCGTTTTTGCACTTTGATCAAATTATCACCTTTAACATTGATTAAATCTGTAAGTAGCTAACTTATTCGTGGATAAAGGGGTGAACCAGGTTAAATCAATATACACTTCATGAGAGTCGGTTAACGTCCTATCTATGATCATCGGTACTGTTGATATTAAATACACTAACATGTACATTTGAGTTCTGCCCGGCTCTGAAACGAAATACCAACACAGCTCACAATTTACCAGCTGTACCACTTGCAATATAGTTACTTGAATGGGGCTTTCATAAAGGACCCTGGCGGAAGGTTCGGATTGAAATTCATTCCGAACCAAACCGAAAGTTTCCGAATCATTCCGGAATTTGTATCCGAACCAAACAGTTTCATTCCGACCTAATCCGACGGAAGTTTTCAATCCGAATTAATCCGAAGCCCATTCAAAATCTATCCGAACATTTTTTTCCGACTGAATCCGAATCAATCCGGTCAATCCGAAGGAATCCGAACTTTCAATCCGAATGAATCAGATTTAATCCGGTCTATCCGAACCAATCCGAATGAATCGAATCTTAATTAATTTTTTGGATTCATTCGGATTAAATGTTCGGATAGATTTTGAATGGGCTTTGGATTAATTCGGATTGAAAACTTCCATCGGATTAGATTGGAATGAAACTGTTTGGTTCGGATACAAATTCCGGAATGAATCGAATTGATTCGGAATGAATATCTATCCGAAGCTTTCGCTAGGGCATAATCAATCGTTTTAATTAATAACGAGAATTCAAAAATGAAAATAATTGTTTCTAAAAATATGTACATATAGTAATTTGTAAATAAAAATGATAAATTATGTCGATTTGTTCATTAGTCTCAAAAAAATCATGGGGTGTCACTGAAAAGATATCAAAAGTAATAAATAATATCAAAAATAATTAAATATATCAAAATAATTAAAAATATCAAAATAATTAAACAATCAAAATCCACAGATCCTCTGAAGTTAATTATCTTCATTTAAATTTGTCCCACTGTGGTGTTGGGTGGCATAAACCTCGTTGTGCGGCACGTGGTTTGGTTACATGAGTAGATACATTTTTCCCGAAGCTGCATTCGGATTTCAGTCATCCAACGCCGTCAGAACTCAAATGGCGAAACCGAGCATTCAAACGATGTCTTGAAACCTGAATCTTATTCCATGTTGGTAGATGGAAATACTGTTCAGATTTAATAATTTAATTTAGATAGCAGACCAGCTTTATTTATTTAATTTCTTACGACTTCTCAAGTCAGTAAAAAATCAATGAAAGTTTGTTGATTCAAATTTAGAAAATCTTAAAGAATTTGTGAAATCTTTTAAAATTCCGCGAGGAACTTTAAAAGTCCTTAAAATTCTTTGGATTTCCTAAACTTCCTTAAAAATCTCGTAAAATTTCATGAAGTGCTTTTCAATTCAACTAAATCTTTTAAATAGTATACAAATCTCGTTTAATCACTTAAAATTCTATGAAAAGCTTTTAAATCCTTTAAAATTACTTTTAAAAATGAAAATTTTGTAAAATTTTTACAAGCTTTTTAAAATTCTTTAAAATTCCACTAAATCTTTGAAATATTATACATATCTCTTTTAAAAGATTTCAACGAATTTGAGCGATTTCTAAAATTTTCCTGATATTTTAAGGTATTTCAAAAGGTTTGTATGATTTTTAAGGGCTTTTCAGGAATTTTAAAAGAGGTTCTAGAATTTCGAGGAATTTTCAGATATTTTAACAGATTTATAAAAATTGCGAGGGATTTTATGGAATTTGACGACTTTCAAGTGATTTTTACGAAATTCAAAAGATTTTTAGAATTTTAAAAAATATTTCGTGAAATTTTTAAAGAATTCATGGAACTTTAAAGGAATTTATGAAATTTTAAAATATTAAAAAAAATTTTAAGATATTTTAAGGAAATCGAAACTCTCTAAAATTGAATCAGTCAAATTCCACTGATTTTCAGTGACTCTTTTCTCATGATTTCAATCAGTCAAAAGTCACTGAAATTTTCAGTAATCGTCACTAAACTACTAAAAATTTCAGTGACTCTTCACTGATTTCCAGTAGATTATTCACTAATTAAAATCGTGAGAAAAGAGTCACTGAAAATCAGTGGAATTTGAC